>VMDO01006421.1:0-34216 GCA_007922755.1 Pedetes capensis
ACCTGGATGGGAGACCGCCTGGGAACACCAGAAGCTGTAGGCTTGGGAGAAGGACCTGGCAACCCCCTCCCAAAAATCAATCTGCCATTGAAAACCCTATGCACAGCAGAGAAGCACTGACAATAGTGTTTCCCCTGTTGTACAGAGGGTCGCTATGAGTCAGATACCGACTTGACGGCACCTAACAACAACAACAACAACATGCAGATAAAATGGTTTATTTTCAAGTGGGACAATAAGACACTTTTCTGCCTGATATTTTCATTACTTATCACTGCACATGAGTTAATGCTCATCCTTTATGTCTCAGTATTCTAAAAGTTGTGCATACTGGTGTGCTGTGGCCTCAAAATATGCCCTTGCAGAGATTTGCAGAGCTGTCACCACATGGGCCTCCCTACCAGGTGAATGTGAAATTTTCTGCCTTTCATTTGCAGGATGTCCTTCTCCTTCCCCTTTCCTTTGCTATCATAACCAAGGCCGTCAGCCTGTTCTTTCGTTGGGTGCAGGAATGTCAACATTTCCCTAAATGGGGAATTCTACCCTGGGCTCCATGTTCCTCTGAGTTCATTGTCTGCACCCATGAATTGCTCCCCACTCCACACTGCCTCTAGATTTCCCTCATGGGACTCTCCAGGTTCCTCAGGTTCAATTCCATCACCACTGGCTGTGTTCACCAGCATGCATTTGACATATGGACAGTGGCTGGGTTATACGTTGCTCTATGCAATCCATCTTCTGGGTTTGCCCTTTGGAAACTTCTGACACATAACTGATCATAAATTGGCTTGCTTTAGACTTTATAACACAATATATTCCTGGCTTATCTCTAGTTCGTGCATCTCTATCTTCCTTGTTGTTCCCAATGTGATAATACTTTGTAAAAGGTTTGTTTTGAGCGAGTTTTGCATCAATAAAGCAGTAATGTTATTCCATCTCAAAGTGATCTTGTGAATCTGTTTAAAATATGCCACTGTCTTTCCAGTGAAATAAATGAAAGTTAAATTAAATATGTTAAAGAAACTTGAGTGATCTATCAATTTCCTCCATCTCAACTTTAAAAAAATATTTCAACTTGATGGAAGTAAATTTTAAAGTAGAATCTTTCAATATTAAGATTACAAAGACTATTTCAAAGTATATTTCCAGTTCTTTCTCTCCTTCCTATTTTTTCCCTGCGTATTCCAAACTTCAACCTCTAGTTTCCCATTCTCTTACTCTCCTTCCTTTTCTGCTACACCCTTCTTTTTTCTTTCTGTTTGAATTATTATAGATTTTTCTGACTACCTTGGTACCCAATTAACTCACTCAAACCTTCACGTTAAACAAAAGAGATAATTTTCCTAGAAATGTATGTCTTTTATAGTCAATGATTGACTCAATTTTGATTTTCAAAGAATGTGCTCGTTAACAACTCTTAACTCTTGTAACTATTCATACATAAATATTATACCCACACAAGACCCAATGGATTGTCATTACTAGATATTGTTAGACTGTTTCTTCTACTCATACAAAATTGCACAGAATGCTTAATGTCCATCCAGTACAAGAATGATGAAGGTCTTTCTCTGAAGCGGTAGCAAAGATATTTACTGTTTTATCTTAGGAGCTGGCAAGAAATAGATATGGCCCCTATCCTACCTGAATTTACTGTCTCACTCTGCTTGCATAGGGAGGTGGGGCTCAGTGTGCAGGCTAGGCTGTGCTGGCAGGAGGTAGGGTGTGGACGCTAAAGCTTGCAGGATGGTGACATATGTGACAGCTGGTATTTGCCATCAATATTATTCTTTAAAAGTGAACTTTATCCCTGAAACTTGTGGTGAAAGAAAATGATTTTGGTGTGTGTATATGTCTCTGTAAAAAATAGCCTTGTAGGTATTTGGTTGTGATGTGACTGCTGAGGAAATGAGAAATTCAGAGAACTATAAGCCATACCAGAATTTTATTTTTCAGAAATATTAAGTAAGTAACATCTACTTGTATTAAATTGAACAAAGACACAGTTTTTCTTCTGTAAGAGAACTTCCAAGTTATATGGGATTAAAAATGTTCAGCAAGGTAGGCATGTAAGAGCACTTTTTGTAAGGTCTGAATAAACTCATGCATCTTTCTTTGGGAAGAACATTCTGAAGAGACTCTCACGAGAGTTTGAACAGTGATCTCTCCAAGAACAGCCATCTCCCTCAGATTTTGTACTGCAACACAGATAAGACATTCCATAACACAAAGCCCATTAAAAAGTGAAAGAAGTCATTACAATTCATGTCAGTTTGATACCATCTACTTAGAGTTAGCCTCAGATCCCATAAACCTAGGGCTCCGGTTCTGACACCACCTCTGAGTCTGGGCTGTCACCTGTGCTTCAACCCATCTGGCTATGAGAAAATGCATTTGATAATGTCCTAGAACAGCTCACAGAACTCAGTGAAAGTGTACTTACTGGATTACTGTTTTCTTATGAAAGGATACAACTCAGAACAGTGGGATGAAAGAAATGCTTAAAAGGCAAGGTGTAGGAAGGGGCATGGCGCTTCCCCGCCATCCTCCTAGGCTTTCCATATGGTCAAAACCCAGGATGCTCTCTGAACATTTTAAAACATTTTAAATATTTTAAAAAGTATTATTTTAAGTTCAATATTTCCAAAGCATGATTACTATTATTTAATTTTTTGTGATTCATAACAATTCATCAAACTAATTTAAAGATTTGCTATAAGAAAAAAAGAGTTACAAAATGATTAGCTGACCTAAACTGCTGGGGATGACAGAAGTAAATATAATGTATTTTTAAATATCTTAAAACATTTAAAAGGATTTTAAATGTTCTTAAAACTGTTCACTGATCACTGTTCAAACTCTTGTGAGAGTCTCTTCAGAATGTTCTTCATGAGTTTATTCAGACCTTACAAAAAGTGCTCTTACATGCCTACCTTGCTGAACATTTTTAATCCCATATAACTTGGAAGTTCTCTTACAGAAGAAAAACTGTGTCTTTGTTCAATCTAATACAAGTAGATGTTACTTACTTAATATTTCTGAAAAATAAAATTCTGGTATGGCTTATAGTTCTCTGAATTTCTCATTTCCTCAGCAGTCACATCACAACCAAATACCTACAAGTCTATTTAAAACATTTTAAAATCCTTTTTATGTTCTTAAATGTTCTTAAAACATTTAAAAGAACATTTTAAAATCCTTTGTGTAGGGGATTTGTGGCGTCTCCCTGACACCAGCAGGATTGGTTCAGTCACTGACCATTGGTGATTAACTCAATGTCTTGTCTCTCTGCCTGCCCTGGAGGTTGGAAGGAGGTCATGGAAAGTTCCAACACTATAATCATGTGGCTAGTCCCTGGTGATCAGTCCCTGAGATTGCAGGCTTCCTAAAAATAAGGGCATCACCCCAAACTGGTTGAAAGTAGCTTGTTATACATAACTTCCATCTTTATCACTGTTATCATTTAGGAAATCATAAGTGCTATAGTCACTCAAGTCCAGCACTTAGGACCATGACCAAATATGTATTTCTTATATCACAATATCTGGGAGAAGGACCTGGCAACCCCCTCCCAAAAATCAATCTGCCATTGAAAACCGTATGAACAGCAGAGAAGCACTGACAATAGTGTTTCCCCTGTTGTACAGAGGATCGCTATGAGTCAGATACCGACTCAATGGCACCTAACAACAACAACAACAATATCACAATATCATACTTTTGTAGGTTTTTCACTTTTTTCCATGATGACAATTTGTATATTTGTATATTTTGAGAATAACTAAAGGAGTAGACAAAATCAACATATGGGTTTTTTTTCTACATGATTCTGTAATGTCTATTGTTGTTGTTGTTAGGTGCCGTCGAGTCAGTAGCCAGCACTAACACATAATTACATCTTAACTCTCTACCTAAATCCCTGCTATTATTGTTATTACTTCGTTTATATACATGCTCCATTCTGTCTGAGGGTATTAACCATGCATAAATGGACTACCCACAGGGAGCTACTATGGAAGAAAATTCTGGTCCTGTTCACAAGTCAACTCTACCTCCCTACTTGGGTTCTATACCTGAAAGTAGACTCAAATGTCAACAGATTCTAAAAGGTGAGGAGCAAAGTGTGCCCTATGAGGAGATGCACTGCACTCTAAGAGGACTACATGTGTTTTCAAACATATACAAGCAGAAATCTAGAGAATATGTGTTAGAAAGAATACTAAGGAGGTGAGATTCTTGAGGTATGAATGTAACAGTGGATCCCACTGAATTTATAGATAGAGGCTTACTTCCTTGGCAGAGTTAGGAAGTGTTGCAATGGTTTGATCAGGTAATTAAAACATGAACCAGAAGATGGTCCAAAATGAGAAAACTATAATCCTATATGTGCCTTTAGTTGGCTCCTACAGATGAATGACAGCATAGTGCCTCAGGATTTTGTAGCAAAGCTCGGCCATCCACTATGGATTACTAATATCCTTTTGAGAAATAGTGTTTGCCCACTTCAGTAGAAACAGAAAGCTTAACTATCAGTCACCAAGTTATCAAATGACTTGGGCTGGTCATGAACTGGTGTTATTTCCTCAGCAAACCACAATGTTGAATGGGCACAGCAGGGGTCCATCATCAAATCAGGAAATAATTGGGCCTGAGCAGGGCCTGAGGGCACAAGTAAGTTACATGTACTAATGAACCAAATGCCCAGGATCCTACTTCTGCTGCACTGTCTCTTCCCTCCCAACTTGCATGTATTTCTCATGGGATTTCATTAT
Organism: Pedetes capensis; assembly: GCA_007922755.1. NCBI lineage: Eukaryota > Metazoa > Chordata > Mammalia > Rodentia > Pedetidae > Pedetes > Pedetes capensis. The sequence continues at coordinate 4,773 of VMDO01006421.1, forward strand.
GATCAATTGATAGATTAAAAAAAAGACTTGGGCTGGGTTTATAGACAATACTGTGTTGGGTGAAGTGTTCTGAATATGTCTTTTAAGTCTTATTGGTCTATAGTGTTGTTTAAGGCTTCTGTTGGCAGCCGGTGGCACATGCCTGTAATCCCAATGGCTCAGGATGCACAGGCAGGAGGATCACAAGTTCAAGACCAGAGGCAGTCTGTATAATTTAGTGACTCAAAAAGTAAAAAAAAAAAAAAAAAAAAAAAAAAAAAAAAAAAAAAAAAAAAAAAAAAAAAAAAAAAAAAAAAAAAAAAAAGGCTGGTGGTGAAGCTCAGTGGTACAGTACTTGTAAAGCATGCAAGTGAGAGGCTCTGGGTTCAACCCCCAGTACTGAAAAAAAAAAAAAAAGAAAGAAAAAAGACATCTGTTGACCTTCTGTATCCTTGACTATCACTATTAAAAATGGAGTATTTTAATTTCCCCCAATTGTTGTAGTACTCTCTATTTCTCTCTTCAATTTCATTAATGTTTACTTCATATATTTGGGTGCTCTGATGTTAGGTGCATATATATGATTATTATATAATTTGGGCAAATTTATTATTTCATTATTATATTATTTTCTTCTCTGTCGTTTCTTTTTTATTCATTTTTATTGGTAATTTTTAGTGTATAACTTAATGGGTTTCATGATGACGTTGCTGTAGATGCATTTCATTATACATCGAGTACGTTCACTTTCCTCTTATCCTCTCATGACTACCCACCCCAGTCCCTCTTTCCCCACCAATGGTCTCCCTTCTACTTTCATGTATTTGTTGTGAGTATATCTATTTATATATGTACATCCCAACTTTGCTATAACAGTTCTCCCATTACCCTTTCTCCTCACCCCCTCTCCCTATTCTTGTCCATTATCTTTTCCAACTTAGGTTCCTTTTACTATTGTGAACTATATGTTTTAATAATGAATATATATTGAAGTCTAATGTCCACATATCAGAGAAAGCATGTGATCTCACAGTGTTTAAAGTTTACTTTGTATGATTATGGCTACTTCTCTACTTGTCACTGTCATCTGCTTGAAATACCCCTTTCTATTCTCTCATTTTCAGCCTATGTATGTTCTTACATCTAAAATGAGTTTCTTGTAGACAGTATATAGTTGAAACTTTTTTTTAATCTGTTCAGTCATTTTATATCTTTTGATTGGTGAATTTAATTTATTTATGCTTTCAACAATTACTGATAAGGAAATACTTAGTATTTGCATTTTGTTAATTATTTTATTCATGCCTTGTGGTTGTTCTTACCTCTTTTCCTTGCTGCCTTCATTTTTATTTCATTTTTTACAGTGACATGCTTTGATTTCTTTATAATTTTATGCATCTTCTGTAAGTTACAATGGGTCTAATATAGACATACTGTAGTTAAAACAGTGTATTTTATATTGATAATTTAAATCCCATATAAATACTACTCCTTTACATCACTTCTTCCTTGCCTCCACACTTATGGTTAAATAAGAATCTCTGTGTCACAGCAATACCTGAGGTTGTCCATTGTGCCATATTGCTGATGTCCTTTGCCTTTTTTTAAGGGAAAAATATTGTTTTAGAATTATAATTCCTATTATAAATCAGTCACAAAATCAAGAGATGGTCATTGTTTAACTTTATACATTTTATTAAATGTGTACTATGTGACAAGTTTAGTGGGAAGCTTTGGGTACTCCAAGAAAAGGAAGTCACATCTCTGACTATATTATGAGAATAGTTTTGAAAATAGGACAAACAGGAAAGTTTCTACAGGACAGTTGGCAAACAAAGGAAATAGTTTAGAATCATTGGTGTTATATTTAAAAAGACTTTCTGTGTCTGTCAGCAGCTAACTTTAAATTTAAATATTTAGCCATTTGGCATGTTTATAAATCCATTTTACCCAGCTGATTAAAGAACTTCTCAACATTTGCACATTTCTTCTCATAAATGGATTTCATTGTCCCAGCAAATAAGAGATAGAGGCAAAGTGGCAAATGTTGCTAAGAAGTATCACATGTCCTTATTGCAAATCATCTCAAATGTCACTGAGTAAATTCAGTTTTTGAGACATAAATAAAGACTTTTTGTTTCATGTGAATAAATAAATTATTGCTTTTTTCATGCTCTTATCTAAATAATGAAAGTATATTTTAATGAAATATAGATGTTAATTTCATAAATTTAAATATGGCGTATTTAAGTTTATGAGTAAATTTTACTTTTTGTCTAGAGATCAGATTTTTTTCAAATAATTCTCCACATTAATTTTTTAAATGTGACAAGGGAACTCCAAATTAATTCTTAAAAGCAGCGATATATACAATTGTATGTCTTCACTATTCTATTATATGGATATACATAATAGTAAAAATGTATTTAGTGGTTTTAAAATGTACAATATATGTCTCAGTTTCCTCTGCATCAAAAGATACACCTATTTTTTTAAGGTTGTTCTGATGACAGACAAAAAATGGAAATTCACTTAAGAATTACAAATTTCTGAGTCAGGTACCATGGAACATGCTTATAATTCCAGCAACTCATAAGGCTGAGGCAGGAAGATCATGAGTTCATGCCTAGAGATAGCCTGAACAACTTCACAAGACCTTGTCTCAAAATTTAAAAATAAAAAAAAATGGGCTGGAGTATAACTCAATGGAAGAACACTTGCAAATTATGTGCAAGGCCCTGGGTTCTATCCCCTAATACTGAAAAAAAAATTACAGACATAAATTCATATGAAACAATGTACTTTTTTATATTTAAATGTGTACATCAAAATATATATTTGAAGAGGTATACATCAAGTATATATTTGAAGAAATATTAATTTATTTCTAAAATTGGATGTCCTTAAATTCAAATCTAGTCATGGTGACAGTGACTATGAGTGACACAGGCTGTGTGAATGCCAACCTCAGACTTACTGACATAATTATTATTGTTTGTCACCAGGTATTTTTTCTTGTGGATCCCACCAGCATGAGCAACCTTAACCCTAGGCCATTACAAGAGTGATCTCTCTCATCTTCCAGCTTCTAAGCCTGGAAGCTCTAACCTAGCCTACACAATTGTATGGACTGAATCTTTCTGTCTCCCCTAAATTCCACTTTGAAGCCTGATCTCCAAAATGATTGGATCTGGAGGTCAGGTCTTAGAAGGTAACTAGGTCATGCTAGGGAGCCCCCACGGATGGGTTTAATATCTCTATAAGGAAACACAGGCAAGATCATCTCAGACTTTCTTTGCAGTATGAAGATATGCAGGAGTGCATCACTCTGTACAGCAAGAAGAGAATCCTCACCAGGAAACAATTGGCTGGCACCTACCTTTTGGACTTCTAGCATCCTGAGCTGTGAGAAATGAAAGCTTGTTGTTTAAGCCACGCAGTCTTTAGTGTCCTGTTATAGCATCCCTGGCTGTTAGAAATGCAGCCACACTATGTTTATAAAATATACCCACTCCTAAAATTCTCCAAAATATGGGTCCTGCTGGCCTAAATTTCATGGTCTTCACTATACTACCTCCTTCTGCCTCAGCTGAATTTTAATTCAATGGCCTCTTCATTGAAGCCATGCACTATCTCCTATCCTTTCTTCCTCAGAGCATGTCTCTCCCCTCTTTCTACTTTATCTTTACTAAATTTAAGCCATTATACAGCTAATGCAAATGTGGTCTTAAAGGACGTGGCTTTGCATCCCTACTCTGCCTTTCCTCCCTGTGAGAGCTTGGTCACATTGCTTGGGTTTCTCTGTGCTTCAGTGTCTCACTCACACAAGGAAGATAGCCACAGTAGCAAGTTCCCAGGGCTGATGAAAACCCTAAAAGAAAGGTTGCATGTAACACTTGAAGCGGTATAGGGCAAACACAGGAATCAGTACTAGTTATTGTTGTCATTATTAGTAGTAATGTTAGTAATAATAATAGCAGTCATGGTCATAGTATTTGTACCAGAGTATTTGTACCTTTTCTTGGCATCACATCCTTTCAGTTCATAGCTGGTTTTAGAAATCTTGGAGGAAAAATCTTTCTGAAGATGTAGCACAAGCTGATTGCCATAGCTACGCTGTATAAGAAAAGCTGTCTGCCCAAAGGTGAAGGATTTGGAACTGCAGTGGTGAGCTTTTGGCTGTAGGTCAGACCTAAGGCTAAGAACCTTTTTCCTCCCCTCAGGAAAGTCTTCCCGGAGATCATGTGCTGCCTCCCCTATGGTCCCAGGCAGAGTACAGCTGGCCTCCATGTGGGTACAGGGAACCACCTGGCTGAAGGCCTCCTGCTCACCCTCTTTTCCATCCCTCTCTTTCCTTTCCAGCTTTCTTTCCCTGCTATGTTCCCTAAGACCATCTCCCAGAATAAACTCCTTTGCATCAGTTCTTGAATTGGCTCTATTTTTGGAGGTGAGTTGAAGGCCTAAGCCTAAGATTTCTTAATCTTCAAGGTCTGCAAACTTGATTTTATTCCATAGATGCTCTCAGATCACCAGAGTACACGGTGATATTCTCCTATTTCTGCTGTTTTGGAGTTAATCACATACAGAAGTGTGAGATATTTAATTGAGTTCTTTACTGTATAGAGCACATGTGCATCTCTCAACTGCCACTGAACATCTGCTGGATACAGGGATCTGATCAGCTCTTCATATGTTCTGTCTAACCAAACTCCCCATTTACCACTGGAAATAATAATGACTACATTGAGATTATAGTTGAAGAAAATAAGTCTTATTGTTTTTGTTAGATGCCATCAACTCAAGTCTGATTCATAGCGACCCTATGTACTGTAGGAACAAAACACTCCCCAATCTTATTTATGTTTAAGCCCATTATTGCAGACAGTGTGTCAATCCATCTGGTGGAGGGTTTTCCTTTTTTTTTTTTTGCTGACCTGCCACTCTCCCAAACATGATGTCTTTCTCCAGGGATTGGTTCCTCCTGACTACGTATCCAAAATATATAAGACACAGTCTAGCCACTCTTGCTTCTAAGGAGCACTCTGGTTGCGCTTCTTCTAGGACAGATCTGTTGGTTCTTTTGGCAGTCCATGGTATATTCAATAGACATCTCCACCACCATGATTTAAAAGCATCAATTCTTCTCCTGTCTCTCTTGTATTCAATTAGGCAAAATACCAGGGTTCTTATTTTTGGAACTATGAGGAAAAGAATTATAATAAATAGCTAAATTCTGCCTATTATATCGGTACTTTCAGGTTTAATCCATATCATTCATGGACTTCAGTATATTTTTATTATTTTATGTAAATAGGTTGTCGTGCATGCTATACTTTTATACAGATAGCTCCACTGCAGTGAGGTCAGCAAAGGGTCTTGCTTTTCTGGTTCATGGGTCAGGCCTCTCCCCATATCAGGGACCTATTGCACAGGGATGATGGGGCCCACGTGATATCCTAGTTCAGTAGTCTTTAAACTTTCTCTGCAGAGCTCTAGGCTTTAGGAAGAGTTTCCTCATTTGCAGCAGGGAAGAAGCAAAGGAGAGCAACGGGAGCCTCCTTTCATGCCCAAATCCACAGGAAGTTCTCAGCATTTATGTATTTTTCATATTAGATTTCTACATGTCATTTGGATTAAACAAAGCCCTCCATGGCTAAAAAATAAATAAAATTCTCTGGACAATTTGATCTTTCATGTAGGAGATGAAAAATTGCTTTAGGTTGGAAACTTGTTTCTACATAAATGAAAATGTTTTCACACTGAGGAGCAGAGGTCAGGAGCCCAGCTGCTTCGGGCACTGGGAGGTGAAATACAGGGACAGATAAGGGGACCTGGATGAAAGGGACCTGTGGTCAGCTCATTGAAGACCATGTCTTACCAGAGTGAAAATTTAACATGCAACCAAACCATAGCTATCATCAGGCCATAATTTGGTGCTGGGTTTGTTGCTAGGAACCCTGATTAGAGAATGCTGGGAGATGCAGGGTAAAATGATGCATTCTGAAACAAATTCCTTGCTGAAATGCATCCTCCTCATGCAATGTAATGTTGTGCCACTGACTTCTGTGGCCTCAGATCCTTGAATCTTCTTTGCTCTAATATCAACACATGGCTGACCCGAGGCAAGTGGCTGCTGTGCTTTGGCAGTGAGACAGAGGCTGAAGGACTGGCGATAAGCCCCTGAACCTCACAGAGTCAAGAGTTTGTGTCTGCCACAAATCCATATTAGAGAGGAACCAAGTGAAGAGAATGACTAACTGACCCAGAACCAAGGCCAAGAACCAGATGAAATGCAACTTGTGAGAGAGGCAACGCTGAATGGTTACCATCAGGATGCTGATAAGAACCTAGAGCAAATAGTTGAGGAAAACGGAGGGGTTTGGGCTTCCTCATTTAATCACAGGGAGTGTGTCAACTTTCCAGTCCTGTCCTGTGCTACTTTGGGAATATTATCCTCATGTACAGGGACCCAGGACATGACATGTCTTCAAAATCCTCTTACAGTGTGGTCGACAACTAGAGTTTTATGTGAGTGTGTCTGGGAAAAATGGTACCTTTCAAGGTTCTTAGGTGGAATCGACCCAGGAAGGAAAGACAGATGGACAATAGAAAAATAAAGTGAACTATATTAACATGAACTATATTAACATAGGGCTGGGATTTAGCTCAGTCAGTAGAGCGCTGCACTGCAGTCTCTGAGGTCCCGAGTTCAATTCCCAGCACCGCAAAAATGGGAGAAGGACCTGGCAATCCACTCCCAAGGCAATCCCGAAGCAATCTGCCATTGAAAACCCTATGAGGGTTGCTATGAGTCAGATACCGACTCGATGGCACCTAACAACAGCAACAACAACAACATATTAACATAGGGCTGGGATTTAGCTCAGTTGGTAGAGCGCTGCACTGCAGTCTCTGAGGTCCCAAGTTCAATTCCCAGCACCCCAAAAATGGGAGGACGTGACAATCCACTCCCAAGGCAATCCCAAAACAGTCAGCCATTGAAAACCCTATGAGGGTCACTATGAGTCAGATACCGACTCGATGGCACCTAACAACAACAACAACAACAACAACAACAACATATTAACATGTGCATTTCCTATATGCATGGAAGCTACAGAGGCAATGAGTAGTTCTCACAGAGGCAGTTTTGAATTCTAGTTTACACAGTAGATTCAACAAAGAACAGTGTATTTTTAGAAAAATAAGAAGACAACAGAAAAGGACTGAGTCTATGCAGGGGCAATGTGGGGGAAGGTAAATAAATAAGTGGCAGAAAAAGGCCAGTTAGTTAGGCTTGTCCATGTTGTTTCTCTGGGAATAGTCTTCAGGCTGTTGAGATCCTACAGGTGCCTGCAGTGGTGAACTTCGGTTCTCCCTGGTAGAAGAAGGAGGCTTCGGCCTTTTGTCTTTGCAAATCTGGCCTGCTTTTAGGCAGGTGGAGGAAGGAGAGGGAGCTTCTTACACACATATCTCCTTAACTGTCTTCAGCTCAGCCATCCTCCAGTGTCTGTGGAGACTTATTCTGGCCTCCCACAATTGTAACTATGTAGGCCATATGCCTCATCCACTTCATATTGATGACCACACTGGCATTTGCCAAAAATTTAGTCTGATTCTTTATGTTGAGAATTGAAAGTTTATATGTCTGAGACTGGGTAAAATATGTCTGTAAACCACCCTACTTAGTTTACCTTGCAGTGGTAATAATATTCTTCACTTCCATATTTATAAGACATTATACATTCTTTCAAAATACTTACATACACCATATCTCATTTGTATTTCTCTTTGAGAAAAAGGTCAGTGACAATTTTTCTCATTGGATAGGAAATGGCATGGAGATTTAGGTTATTTAAATGCATTATTCAGCATGTAAATAGTCCAACCATGTATGGTGGCTTCGGGATTTTCCCCGGGTCCACTTCCCATGCTGGATCTGTCTTGTGCCTGAATACCCACCAAATCTCATGCTTGATTTTGCCTCCTCCTGTCCCAAAGCCTCACCTTAATCCATTCCACAAATACATAATGAAAGCAGTGTTTTCCCCAGGGGTTTGAAGCAAATATTACCTTTCTTTGTAGCTGGCTTCATTTTCCTCTTCTCTTGGAAGTTCCACACATTGATCAATCATCCTGAGCTCTTACCTATACTGCATTGAGAATTTATTTCCTTTAACTGCATGCCTCAAAGCCAAAACTTCTCTACAGAACTGCTGAAGAGGAGAATGGAGACAGTTATAGGATGTATCGACCAGATGTGACATGTAGAGGAAAGAATTTCAAATTAGCAACAAAATAATTTACTTTATTATTTATTTATTCATTTATTCATTCATTCATTCATTAGTCATTTATTGGCAGTACTAGGGTGTTGAACCCAGGGCTTTACACGTGCTAGGAAAATGCTTTACCACTGATCCACACATCTAACCTCCATTTTTATTTTTTATCTTAAGACAAGGTCTTGCTAAATTGCATAGGCTACCTCTGGGCTGAAACCTGTGGTCCTCCTGCCTTAGCCTCCTGAGTTGCTAGGGTTACAGGCATGAACCATGAGAGCCATCAAAATATTGGACTTGATATCAGAAGCCACATTGCACTTTTAGCACCTATGTCACTATCAGAGATGCTATCTTTGTGTTAAGTCCTTATACCTAAACACACCTGGATGCCCAAATCCTTCTCACAGACATGATCCAACTGCTTTGCCTTAGTGAGGGCAAGAGACCTGGCCTGGGAGTTCCCATCCTGGCAGACAGCTGTGAACACAGGACCACACCAGAGACATGCTTCCAACAGTGAGCTGCCTCAGTCATCTAATCAAAAGAAACAGTTCTTGCAGGATTGGGGAGACGTATATTTGGGAATAATGAAAAGGAGAGATGAGCTGGGAATTTGGTACAAAGAAACTTGGCTGAAATTTTGAAATGGTAAAATCTAGGCTCTGAGAAGCCCACATCTTCATCAATAAAATATTGAGGGGAAAAGATGGGAAAAACACTGAGTGCAGGAACATGAATATGAAGGTTGACTTATATATCCATATTTGGCTTGTTCCTGTGCCCTTGGGAAAGGCTAACAACTCTGTACATAATTTCAAGGATTTTGTGTATCTTCTAGATTTGGAGGAGATAATTTTTACAAGTGCCTGCAGCTATACCACTGTGGCATACGATCCCATCAGATCTCAGGAGCTAAACAGGATTGGACCTGGTTAGCACTTGGATGGGAGACTACCTGGGAACACCAGGTACTGTAGGCTTGGGATATGGACCTGGCAACCCACTCCCAAAAATCAATCCACCATTGAAAACCCTATGAATAGCAGCAAAGCACTGACAGTAGTGTTTCCCCTGTTGTGCATAGGGTGGCTATGAGTTGGAGACTGACTCAACAGCACCTAACAACAATTTTTAAAAAGTAATATATTCTTCATCTTTCTGAGGGCTTTATAAGAATGTGTCTCTTTCAACATATTTATTTTTAATTTGGTAGATCTGTTGTGCTTGTAATATATTAATGAATTTCCAGAATTTCTTCTTTTCCTCCAAGTGAAATTTCAACGGTTGAAAAAGACTTCTTTTTTATAGCATACTATTAAAACCATGTAATTAAAAATAAATATTTAAACAACAATGTCAAAAATATATTAACCAACCAAAAACCATTTTATAATAAAAAATCAAAATCACTTAAGGAACTATCCCTCTCTCTAAAGTAACAAAGGTGAAATTCCAAAGCGGCAAGAGCAAGTTGTGGCCTGATTGGCAGTGATCCCTCCTTTCTCTGTGATTCATATTAGCTGACACAGGGCCACCATCTTCACTACTATATTTCCCAGTCTCCTATGGCTACACGTGATCTTGCAATGAGAACAGAGTGTGAATGGACTGGCATCCTATTCGGTTATATGTCCTCCCAGGCATTGGGACATGAGTACAGATCTGGCCTTTCAGGTCACATGTGCTAAGGACAGCAGAGCAATATGGTGAAGGAAGAACAGGATCCAGATATTTTGAAACCATTTTTTGACTTCTAAGCTAGAACTTTTACAGCATGGAGAAAGAAATTGTTATCCCATTTAAGCCATTAGTATGCTGAAGCCAACCTGTATCCTTACCAATACAGAAAGATTAAATATGAACAAATAGTTGTTCCCCAGGGTACACAATTTCTAAATGAACAAAAATGTTCTCAAAAAAATGAAATTTAAGTGACTATCACTGTTATTTTTAATAGTGCTTTAGCTGGCAAAGAGGGAGAGAGCAATTAATCTCTTTCCCAGTAGTAAAAGCCTAACCTGAGCCTGTGAATGCATGGGGAGAGGGTACATGCTGGGTTTGGGTTTAGAATATACAAAGGAGAAGATAAATTTTGCATATTTCATAATTTTGCCTAAGGCAAAGTCTATAAATAGATAACATTTTTCCTTTCAGTAAACTGAACTGTCAGAATAAGCCAAGTATTTTGGAGACTTTTTTAAACTCACAGAGAAAAACATTCTGGAAATTATCTAAATCATTTTAATCTAAAATATTTTGCACTAATACTTTTTCTTCTTCCACATTCCTTTTTATTTCAGTTGAGTATCACGTCAATATTTTTACTCTATTTTATGTAACTACTGATTCAATTCTCCAACGTTTTCACATGTGTGTGATTGTAGAGGTTTATTATCCTTATTTTATCAACTGCCTTGTAAATGAAGCATTAAGAGGAAAGAGTTGTATGCTTTGCATGTGGCATGCATGAATTTGCCTGTGTTTGTATAATTTTGCATTCCACATTTTGGTTACAGGGATGAAGTGTAATCAACAGCAATTGGTTCTATTCTCCCCATAACTTATGACAATAGCTCCTGTTAATGTCTGAGTATAAGATTTAATTACAAGAAGCAAGACCTCTCAGCAGAGATTCATGTCATATAAATGGAGTTCTCTGAGCACTCAGGAAATGTTCGGCTCCAAGTTCACTTTTCTTGGGTACGAAGTAGACTCTGACCATTATTAGCTGAGTCACTTATGTAATAGTAGGCAGAAACAAGTTTCTGGAGCTTAGAGCTTTCCATGCTGTATGGCTTATCCCTGAGCTGGCCATGGGGATTCTGACTGGATCAAGGATAAGGAAGGTCACATTTATATATGGTATTGTGATTCTATAAATATTAAAGATAATTTTATTATATTGTTCACCACTGCTACATATGAATTGCTGTTCCCATCTCTATATTTAAAGTGATGATGTTTTCTAATAAAATTTTTAATAAAACTTTCCATAAGGGTTTTATTTTTTCTCCTAGTAAAATTTATAATAGAGAATGCTAGATAATAAGAAATCAACAAACTATTTTTCTTTATCACTAGGTATAGAAATGAAGTATTAGGAGTTATGTATTTTTGCTGCATATGTTAATATAGATCAATTAGTTAAAAATGAACACACAGAGATAGCAATAACAGTTTCGGTTGTGAATAGAAAGGATTATACAGAGAAGGATATGTCTCTGGGGAAAAAATTAAGCCTATTTTTTGTTGTTGTTGTTGTTGTTTTGTGAGAACTAGTTTAAGTTTCAAATTCTCAGTGAAGGTATTAGTTAAATTATGTTGCTAAATAACCAGATGCAAGATGAGTTGCTTTTCCTGTAGTTTGTTTAATCTAACTTAGAAATGCAATTATGTACCACATAAACACAAGAATACACTCTAAGAAATGCATCATTAGGTGATTCCATCATTCTGTAAACATGGTAGAACATTTTTACAAAACTAAGACAGCTACAATATCTCTCTAGATGACATAATCTTATGGGACCATCATCATATACATGGTCTATCGTTGACCAAAATACTGTTATATGGTGTACAATGATACCAAGTATGTATTCTAGAACTAACATGTTACTGAAATTTCTGGTACTTGTTAGTTTTGTTGAATTGATTTTTAGAATGTCAAGAAACATGCTCTTTTCATTTTTGTTACAATAATGCTGCATAGTAATGACAAAAAACATCTCAGTGGCATACACAATATTTGGCAGGATTCTCCACATAAACAAAACCTGTAGAATATCTATATAGCTATTCACATATTGTAAGAGATTCCTTTCAAGAAAATGATTCATACTGTTGTGGGGGCAGGTGATTCTGAAATCTGTAGAGTAGGCTACCTGGCCAGAAACTCTTGGGCACAGGTTGGCGTACAAGTTGGGAACAGGTTGGGCACAGGTTGGTGTACTATATAATTTTGTTATTTAAACACATCTACAAAAGACCTCCTCAGCAGCACTGAGATTAGTGCTTGATTGAATAAATGGGCACTACAGCCTAGCCAAGCTAACATACAAAACCAACCATCACAATCCACATCTTGCTAGTATGGCACCTTATGCATAATACTCAGCTCCTTGTCTCAGCCTCCTGAGACTTTGGGATTACAGATGTGCACCATAGTGCCTGGACCATTTTGTTGTTGTTGTTGTTGTTGTTGTTGTTGTTGTTGTTGTTGTTGTTGTTGTTTGGTCCATCTTTAAGGCAAACAACTAAGGAAACATGTAGAGCCCTTTCTAACTACCGTAGTGTTAAGCCCAAGGCCAGGATTTAGCTCAGTTGGTAGAGCACCGCTCTGCAGTCTCTGAGGTCCCAAGTTCAATTCCCAGCACCACAAAAATAGGAGAAGGGCATGGCAATCCACTCCTGAGGCAATCCAAAAACAATCAGCCATTGAAATCCCTATGAGAGTCGCTATGAGTTGGACATGACTTGATGGCATCTAACAACAAAAACAACAGTGTTAAGTCCAGAATCTCTGCTGCCTGGCGCCATATCAATAAATTTGGCCTGATCCAAATTTATATTCCTTCATCATCTCACACTGTTAATATCAATTCCCACACACCTTCCCTAGAATTTTATATGTATAAATTAGAAAAAAACATGCAATTCTTTTTGAGTTTAGTGCACCTCTTCATGGGTCACACTTTGTATCTCAGCCTCTGGGACCGGTTGGGACTTGAGTCTATGTTCAGTATAGAAGCAAAGAGCTGTGTTATGGTTGGTTCATGAAGACATGCAGCATTGTCTTTTAGGACAGCTATTTCAGTAGAAGCCATAACTACTGACAGAAAAGACTCAGAAGAATTCCCAGGTTCATTCCTTCATCCTTATTGCAAAGCTCACATGGGTTTCCATTGCAGGATTTAGTAACCTGCTTCTTCCCAACCAATGCTATCCTTTGCTAACAGAAGACTCTGTGGAGTTTAGAGTTTAATTTGTGATGTAATTCAGCCACTAGAAGGATCAGACTCTGGATTTAATGTTCAGAAATCCCAGTCTTGTGTCTCCAGGAGATAAAAGTTTATTTTAGGACAGGCATAGAAACATTCAGATCAATTATGCAGAGTTTAGGCTGAGAATTTAAAGCCCTTAGCTCATTTGTCTTCTTCTCTACTTTCTCCAGCATAGTTAGAAGTCAACAACTACTCTCATTATATTCATCTGGCAAAAATATAGTAAGTCATCAAATCTATATTCACTAAAAAAGTTGCCTTATATGGGTATTTTATTGTTGTTGTTGTTGTTGTTGTTAGGTGCTATCGAGTCGGTATCCGACTCATAGCGACCCTCATAGGGTTTTCAATGGCTGACTATTTCAGGATTGCCTTGGGAGTGAGTTGCCAGATCCTTCTCCCATTTTTGGGGTGCTGGGAATTGAACTCGGGACCTCAGAGACTGCAGAGCAGTACTCTACCAACTGAGCTAAATCCCAGCCGGGTATTTTATTAGGAGTATTATATATTGATATTTTGTTTATCTTTATTATCTCTTCATGCCATGGTTCACTAATATTCTCATTAATCTGGAAATAGAGTTTTTAATCCCCTTAAATCTAATCAGATTAGAAAATCAATTCTGGAAGTGCCAGAACCAACTCAGAAAACTAATCCTTAGGATTCTGTTTCTGTACAATCACTGTTGATATGATAGTCTGTCTCAGTCTCTATGGTATTTCTCTAGAGTTCTATAGAGAAGCTGAACTTGTATGTGTGTGGCTGACATGCTTGGCAGGGATAGTAATTGTAAAATATTCCATCAACCCAACAGGCCTGAAATTCTCAGGGAGAAGTTGATGTTGCAGCTTCAGGACAGAAATTCTTCATAAATGGAACCTCAGGGTTTTCAATTAATTTTGTGAGCCCTATTCATGTAATTGAGAATAACTTCCTAGACTTAATGCAAGATGATGGAAGGTGTTAACCACATCTACAAAGTACCTCCTCGTCACTACCTAGATTACTGCTCCATTGGGTAACTGGATACTGTGGCCTTGTCAAGCTGGCATGTAGGCTGATCATCACAAATATTGTTGTTGTTAGGTGCCATTGAGTTGGGTCTGACTCATGGCAACAAAATGTACAACAGAATAAAATCCTCCCTGATACTGTGCCCTGCTGGGCATTATGTCAGTGCTTGTCTGTTATTCACAGGGTTTTCAGTGGCTGATTGTTTCGGGTTTTCTTTGGGAGTGGATTGCCATGTCCTTCTCCCATTTTGCCATACTGGGGATTGAATCTGGGCCTCAGAAAGTGCAGAGCAGCACTCTTACCAACTGAGCTAAACCCCAGCCCCACTACAAATAGTAGGCATTTCTTTTACCCAGAGCTCTGAAATGTGCCTGTGGTTGGGAGGAGAGGAAGCTTGGCTTCCCCTGTGCTCTTCTGGGTCATTTCGGGACAATTGGCTCCCCATGTGTCATTCTGAGGCCAGGCCATGCAGGTGGTGGCTTCTTGGGGAGGATCTATCTTGCACAGGCAGAAGTACAAGTGAAGGCTGGGACACATGAAATCTGTAAGGAAACCTGTATGTGGCCATGTGACTCATTTGTCACTGAGGTTGATATAAGTAATTTTGTCTTTTTTTTTAAATGGTCTGGGGATCAACCCCACGTCATCACCCATGCTAAACAAGGGCTCTACCACTGTGCTATATCCTCAGTTGGACCTAAATACTTTTTATAATGAAAGCTGTCTGAAGATGTAAAGCAAAATAAACATGGTGTAGGTGGCAAAGCTGTTTCTCACAGAGGTACAGATTGACAGTGTTTGTAGGGCTACCCTGTGCACTAGAACCGATAGCAAATTCTGAATGTCAGACTACAAGTAAAGTTTCTCACTGCCAGAATAGGAATTTTTTTTCAAATTTTCTTTTTTTTATTGGAAATTTTTAATGTACACCTTAATATGATTCATTCTGACATGCTTTTCATTGTGACATTTCCATATATCAGAATAGGAATTTATAAAGAAACAAGGGGAGGAGATTAGAATGGTACATGTAGTTATCTCTTCGAGGTAGAATGTCACTAATATGTCTTTGCTTAATATAGACACAGATGGTTAAGTACAGAAATATTTATTGATATATGCATACTGTCATGGGTCAGCATACACATACATATTTTTTCTTGTTCTGTCAGTTGAGAAGGCCTACAGGAAAGGAAAGAATTACCAAATAAATGAGGGAAACCAGATCCAACTCCTATACAGAGTGATTCCAAAGGATTCCTATGGAGCCTTTCCCTCAAGGATGGAAAGGGCATCTCTCCACTCCTTGGGAGCACCCTGTTCCTCGAGATGCTCCTCCAAAGAATACAAGGAGGCCAAGTGAAAAAAAGAGAAACTTTACAATGGAGAAATCTATCCAATACTACCTCTGTCAGGTGACTAGGTTAGGACATCATTAATGCAGCATTGATAGCATGGCCTCCATTGCCTGGGATGAAAATGGCACTTTATCTCCTTGTTCTTCTCCCCAGTTGCCAATAACTCCAGCCTAATTATGAATAAATAAATAAATAAAATCATTCTCAGTGGAAGAACATTTGGGAATTTCTGGCCAATTCTTCTCTCATTGTCATGTTCTTTAAAAACAGGGAAAGTCTGAGAAACCGTCATGGCCAAGAGGAGGCTGAGGAGATGAGATGACAAGTATTCCAAGAGCAGGAAAAGGACATGAGGAAAACACTAAGGGAATACAAATAAAACTTAGTCTTTGATAGTAACAGTGTATCAATCATGCTTCATTCATTGCAATAAATATGTCATGCTAATAAGATAATACTAGAGAAGAATGCCTGCAGCTGTAGCCCTGTGGCATCCAATCCCGTCAGATCTCGGAAGCTAAGCAGGGTCAGGCCTGGTTAGTACCTGGATGGGAGACTGCCTGGGAACACCAGAAGCTGTAGGCTTGGGAGAAGGACCTGGCAACCCCCTCCCAAAAATCAATCTGCCATTGAAAACCCTATGAACGGCAGAGAAGCACTAACAATAGTGTTTTCCCTGTTGTACAGAGGGTCGCTATGAGTCGGATACCGACTTGACAGCACCTAACAACAACAACAACAACAGAGAAGAATAGATGTGGACTACATAAAACTGTGTTAATTTCATATTTTCTATAAATCTAAAACTGTTCTACAGTAAAATTCCATGCAAAAACAGACTTAGAATTTTTTTCAAAAATGATTCAACATTATAGTCATTTTAAAATTTATAATGGATAAAAATAAGTTTATGGCTACTATAAAATTTATTGTTGCCTAGTAACTAAAATGTTTTGAATTCCACAATAATTGTTTTTCTGAATAAGCAACCATTATTATCTAATGTTTTGATGAAATAGGATGAAAATTACAATTTTTAAAAAGGAAGGTGTGCTAAAAAGAGCCATGGCATAGATATGGCACTTCTTTGAATGTGTCATCAAGAAATAATGACATCTTAAAATGTATACACTAAAATTGCATTCAACATATGAAGCTATATATGAAGTTGAGTTTAGATAATTATTTAATATCCTTGTATCTATTTCCATGGTCAATTATTAGCAGCAAGTAATTGGTTTTTGACGTCTCCTGTTTTCCTGTAGCTAGTAAGTTTTCTTACTTGCATAGTAAAGAACAGCTTCATGTCAGAATTAGACATAAGCAGATGTTTTCAAGTTCTTTAAAGGCAATTTCCTTTTCTTACATCTTGTTTGTGTGTGTATGAATGCATATATATGTATATATATATATATATATATATATCCACATATATATAATACATACCAAATATATATAAAATATTTATATATAAATCCAGATTCTGCCTTAGAGAGCAAAACATAATGTGTCTCTTAAATTCTGCCCCATTGCCCTTCCTTATTATCCTCTCCCCACCTCTTTAGCACCCTTTACCCCAAATACTATATCCCTTCTACTTTCATGACATGTTGTTGTAGTTGTTGTTACGTGTCATCAAGTAGGGTCCAACTCATAGTGACCCTGTGTACAAAAGAATGGAACATTCCCTGATACTGTGCCATGCTTGGCACTATGTCAGTGTTTCTCTACTGTTCGTAGCATTTTTGATGGTTGATTGTTCCAGGATTGCTTGGGAGTGGGCTGCCATATCCTTCTCCCATTTTTGCAGTGCTGGGATTAAATCCACGGCCTCACAGAGTACATAGCAGCACCCTATCAGTTAAGCTCAACCGCAGCCCTTTTATGACCTATATATTAATATTAAAATATTGAATGAATATATTGAAGCCTACCATCTTTATACAAGAGAAAATATGTTAGTCTTTGTGGGTCTGACTTATTTCACTTGTTTAAAATGATGATCCATTATGGTCCATTCATTTTCCCCAAAATGACACAATTTCATCCTTCTTTATGGCTGAATAAAACTCCATGGACTATATATACTACATTTTCTTTATCCGTTCATCTGTTGATGGACACCTAGTTCCATATCTTGGTTATTGTGAATAGCACTGCAATAAATGTGGATAAGTAGGTATCTCTATGGTATACTGACTTACATTCCGAAGGCAATTTTCAAGAGCAATTTTTACAAAACAATTGTTAGACTAATAATAAAATTCTCATGGGTATTAAAATATTAAGTAATTTATATCATCAAATAATACGTTTTTATCATCAAATTTGTCCTTCTATTTGCTAATGATTTGCTGTTATATAACTTTAGTATAATGAGCCATTTTATGCATTTCAGTAAAATAAAACCAAGTTCACAATGCACAAGACTTATGCAAATACCTACTATGTGATAAGGCATGTTCAGTTACCACAGACAATGGATCATCTCTTTTCTTTCAAAGCCACTAGTAATCATCTATCAGTCAGTGACAGTGTGAGTGACACGTCCTACTCTGTGTTGTCACATTTACCCGACCAAGCATTCTTCAACCTTGTACAACAATCAAATGACACAGAAGACTAAAACGGTTTACTGTTTCAAAGACTGTGAGTAATTTTAAGGTACTCGGAGTCTTCTATTTTGAAATTAGGCCCACATTTTGCTATGAAGTCTCATTTTACTAACCCTTATATTTTGGCTGTGTGTTGTTTTATTTTATAGTCTGAGGGTATTTTGGGACAACTCTTAGTTTTGTCAAGTTTATCATACAATGAAAACAATACTCTCTGAAAAAAATTTTTTTAAATCTTTTATGCATTTAAATCTATATCTATCCTTTGGGTATTATAGTAAAAATCTGTATCGGACATTTCATATATCGATTTATCTTAATATTATGCACTCTGATAAATCACTTGCTTCCTTGCATCACACTGTTTTAAGTTCCACAGAGCATTATTCAAGTATGTAGCTTGTTAATAAAAAAGAGAAAGATTAGTTAACATTGATACAAGAGATAACCAGATGAAATGCAACTTCTAATTACTCGTTTTGAAGTTTCTTTCCCACTTGGAAAGTCAGGTTTCAAAATCAATGGTAGGAATGCTCTGACTTTGGGAGAAGAGATTAATCGTGTGGTAGATCCCGTAGGATAGCTGGCAGGTGGGAGGCGCGTGGGGACTGGAGCTCCAGCTCGCTCTCCAGGCATCAAGCTGTAGCGCATTCACACTCAGAAAGCTGGGGATGAGGACTTTTCATCTCTTTTCCCCCTCTTTTACCTTATAGACCGGTGTAAACAGTTTTCCCATGGGATCTGCTTCACAATTTCTTCCACTATCGGTGCTTTCCTGCGTGGCACTCCATGCTATACTTAATGGCTTACTGTTTCTGTCTTTCCAGCCCACATCCTTTGCAGTGCCACAGCACATGGATTTCAGAACCGCCTGTGAGGAGGTAGGTGGAACGGTTTTCTGCTTTTCACGTGGGGAAAACAGATTATAAACCAGAAACACTTGGCGCCACTTTCTCCAGGTGGAACTGCTTTTAGCAGAGGCAGAGTGATGGGCTCATTTCACTTGCAGAATACGTTTTCTTTCTGCAAAGCTAGAAAAGCAAAGTCTGCCTGGGGATGCCTCCGATTTTAGCTCTTCCTCTAGGAAGACTGAAGCATGTCTAACATAATTGAATTGCTCCTCTCCATCAACTGTGCTTTGGATGATGTCAGGGAGTGGAAGGGTTGGAAGGAATTCTTTTCACATAAATGGTTATAAATTAGAAGACATCTAAGACTCCTTTCAACACTAAAATTTTAGGGTTCTATGATTCTAATATTATTTAAGTATTTCCATATTATTTAAGGGAGAGTACATAGCAATTGAGATTCTCTGCAGCACAAGCATCACATTTTGGTTTGAGTTAAAATGATGCATTGCTCTTTCAAAGATATTAAAGTCCACTCAAGTGTATAATTCAATAGTGCATGGACTTTGCCCTAGGAAATATAAGTATTCTATCTTAGGGGGAAAAAAAGGTATGTTTGTTTGTTTGTTTGTTTTTCCTAAGCATGAGTCATTGAAAACTTTGTTTTTCCACTTGTGGAACCTGAGCTGGGCTCCTTGGCAAGTGAGACACTTAGGGCCCACAGCGAAACCAAAACACACTCTAGGAGATGCTGAAGACAGGTGTGATATGCTTTATTCCAGAATCCTCCCCTCTGGTCCCTCTGTGGTGCCGCTGCCCACAGTTCCTGCCTTCTGCAGGCCCCATCACCTCTCCATGTCCTCCAGTCTTCTCTGCACATGCAGGGATACTGGAGGGCCTTCTTAAGGCTTTTGCACAATAGTGGTTAATTGCCAAGACCATTGTCCAATCACATCACAGTTACATGTGATTACATCATACTAATATTGTACGTATGCACCAGTCCATGCCCCATTATCTCAGTTGGTTTACATTCTGATACCATCCACCCTGACTTGGACTAACATCACTCTTCAGGCAAAATGCAAATATCCATAGGTTAAAAATATGTTTAGCCAGTCATGTATCTGTAATACCAGTGACTCTAGAGGCTGAGACAGAAGGATCACAAGTTTTAGGCCAGCTAAGCACACTGGTACATGCCTCTAATCCCAGAAGCTTGGGAGAAAGAGGAAGGGTGATCTGAATTTGAGGCCAGAGGCGGTCAGTGTGATTAACAAGACCTTGTCTCAAGATTAAAAAAATTAAGAAAAAAGGGCTGGGAGTGTAGCTCAGTGGTCACAAATCATGGAAAACTTGCAAAAGCATGTGTGAGGCCCTGGGTTCAGCCATCCCTAGTACTGCAAAAACAAGCAAACAAAAGAGAAAAAAGTTGAAGCTAGAGGCAGCTTGAGCAGCCTAGAAAGACTATGAAATAAATAAATAAGAGAGGGATGGAGGTTCAGCTCAGTGGTTGAATGCTTGTGTAGCATGTGTGAGGCCCTGGGTTCAACCCTCAATACTGCAAAACACATACATACATACATATATACATACATACATGCATACATAAAATAAAACATTATATTTGCTTAAAAACTTTAAAATATTTTTATTGTATGTAAGGAATCCAATAAAAATAGCTGTAACTGGATTACCTATGGGAGTATTAAAATTAAATTGAAGAAATAAAAACTTCCATTCTTACAATTCATGAAGAATATCCTTTTAGTAAGATATCATGTATTTAAATTTCTTACATGAATTTGTGTGAATTTCCTTCTTTTCCTCAAAAGCAGTAGTCTCCAACCTTTTTGACACCACAGACCAGTTTTGTGGAAGACAATTTTTCCACATATAAGGTGGGGTGGTTTGAGGATGATTCTTGTTTGGGGATGAGAACTTGTACATACAGATGAAGCTTCACGTGCATGCCTGCCATTCACCTCCTGCTGTGTGGCCTCTTTGGGGAGGTGTTTGGAGATTTTGGCTCTAAAGCAATTTCAAAACTATTTGTCAGATAAAACTTGTCACGGTTGATAAAAAGTATAGAAGGCAGGTATAAGGTCTTCAGAAAATGAGTAAATTGCTTTTATATTTTAATCTTTGTTTCTTTGCATTTTCAACAAGTTTAAGGCTGATAATAGTTTATACATATCTATGATAGCACTTTTCAAATTAGTCATTTGTTTACAAACCTTTCATGTGCTGTACAGAATACTATAAGATCAGAGTGTGAAACGTATTCATATTTTATCTCATCACCTATCAATTCATATATTTTTCTTATAAAGTTGATGTTTTAGAAAGGTTGTATACTATTATAAACTTCAATTTTAATTGTTTCATATCTAGTTTTAATTGCATATACTTAATTTTGAATGTATCTGTAGTTGTGCCACAGTGGCATCCAATTTCAGAAGCTAAGCAGGGTCAGGCTTGGTTAATCCTTGGATGGGAGACCACCAGGGAAAACCAGGTACTGTAAGCTTGGGAGAAGGATATGGCAGCCCACTGCCCCTAAAAAACAATCAGCCACTGAAACCCATATGAATAGCAGAGAAGCATTGACATAGTGCTGGGCATGACACAGTGTTGGGAAATGTTTCGTCTGTTGTATATAGGGGTACTATGAGTTGGACCCAGCTGGACAGCACCCAACAACAACAACAACAACAACAACAACAACAAATTTGAATGTAGCAAGTATTCTATTTCAAGCAAGAAATTCTCATTTGGATAGCAAAGCACTCATTGAAAGTGAATAGGTATTTGTATGAATGAGACACATATGGGAGCCACATAAGGTTCATATGATAGAGACAGAGAATGACAAATCCTATTATAACAAGTGGTTTATCCTGGACTTTAGAGGCTGACATAAGGTTTCCTAGTCCTCTTTTCAAGTAGAATTGTTTTAATGCATTAATTTGGAATATCTATCAGGGTCTATTTAAGGTTTAAAAGACTGATTTTACAATGGTAATGCCACTGTGATCATCTTATGCTTGCTTCCACAGTAATAGGTACTATTTCCCTTCCACTGAGCCCTTTGAGAATCTATGCCATTCTAGACTCTGTCCCCTGTAGGAATTAGAACTGTACTAAATTTCCCAGCACAATATCATTGTGCCTTCCACACACAGGCTGGACAGGCAGGAACACAGAACTTTAAGATGGTCTGTATATGGTCAAATCTCTCTAAGAGTTTGCCTGAAATTTACAGTCTCACAATATTTAAGTGAATAGAAGCCATAAAAATGATTTAGCATTACTGTCACTTTGCCTTAGAGGCAATTGAAAGTATTTTGAAATGCCAAGTGACATTTAATTAATGGGCTAAAAGTAAAGCCATAATGTATAGCTTGGAACTCTTGACAATAAGTTTAAACCTCTTTCTAAGGTCCTATATTGCTGGAAATTATATCCGAGTCAAAGATGCATTAGAAAAAATTTGTTTTCACTATTAATGAGAAATAAAGATGAAAATCTGTTTTCAATACCTAATAGATCAAGGGAGAATATTACCATTCAGATGCCAGGAGTCTCTTTTCTTTAAAGAAATGGAAGTCTAACCAGATAATTTCCATTTAAAAGCACCTTAAGTATATATTACAGGTCCTTTTGTAAAAGAGTTTCTGATTGTTTAGGAAACTCTTGCTCTTGAAAACAAAATGTTACAATTCCTTTAAGGAATCAGGACTTAGAAGTCTAGCAAGAAGCAAAAGTGAAGGGGAAAATTTAGACAAAATAAAATAGGGGCAATTAGAAAGTATACAACTTAGAAGAAAAGGAGTATATAAAGTCAGAGATAATTATGATCATTTCTTCTTTAAAAAATGTCATCAAAATAAATCCATTGTTCATGTAGAGCAATGTTTTCTTTAGTTTAGCATTCTCTCATATTTTATCTATATTCCTTAGAGTCTGATCCCCATCTCTGTTGATTGTAAAAGTACATTATTTTTAACATGTATAGTCTTAGACTGCATATTGGCATTTCAATGGCAGATTATCACCTAGTAATGTCATGATCACTAGTAAGTCCCTGTAGGTATAATATGATGTAAACATAACAAAAGGATCACATAACAATGAGTTCTCAGAAATTATCTTCTTCATTAAGTAACATATGATTGCACCTAGTGAATTAATTTATGCACACACAAGATGTGATCACACAATACAGTGAATGATTAAATAAAAAATATTTTACAGTCACATTACTATTAATTCTCCTCAAAATACTCCCCCAACTGCAAATACTCATACCTTACTACTTTCTGGAGTAGTTCTGGAAGTCCCTTTTCTTGAGTGTCCATAGTTTCATCCTCCATCATGACAATGACAATGTTCCATGTTGTATACTGTTTCTGGTGAGGCAATTTCTGTCAAATAAAAGCAACAGGGTATGTTCTCATCCACCTTATTCACTGGATGAGGCACTATGTGAATTCTTGCTATTCCCCAAAGTCAAAATGAACATGAGAGGGGAATGTTTTGGATCAATTCAGTATACTGAGGCAGCCACAACAGCACAACTGTATTTTTTTTATCACACCTCATGTATAATTTATTTTATTTCTTCTTAAAATGAAGTATGATCTATGACTTTGTTCCAGATGTAGAGAAGTTCAAACTTTCCAATGGAATGCTCAATAATTTTAGCCTATGAAAGAAACTGCCAGTAGATACATTAACAGGAAAAAAGCATACAAAATGAGTAATGTGCACAAACACTGGATACACTAAGTATGAGACTCAAAGAAAAAGCCAAAGAGTTGAAGCTTAAATACCATGTTCATTGTTGTTAGTTGCCTTTGAGTCAGTGTCTGACTCATAGTGACCCTACCTACAACAGGCGAAACAGTATTGTCAGTGCTTCTCTGCTATTCATAAAGTTTTCAATGTCTGTTTGTTTTTTGGGAGTGGGTTGCCAGGTCCTTCTCCTAAGCCTATAGCACCTGGTGTTCCCAGGTGGTCTCCCATCCAAGTATTAAATAAGTCTGACCTTGCTTAGTTTCTGAGATCTGATGGGATCAGACAACACAGTGGAACAGCTTCAGGCATCCTGTTCATAGGGGAGGAGAAAGTGGGAGTGTAGGCAATCTCAGAGGGCTAGTAAATCATTTTTAGGGGAAATGAAAGAGCCCAAAGACCAGACAATGATCTGGAACTAAGCTCCCCTAAGTTCTAGATATAATATTTGACTTTTAGTCTTCCTTTCTGAAATATGAATTTAATCTTCTCCAGCCAAGGAAATTTGAAGAAATTTGAAGAAGACTGAGGCAACTGTTTTGCTCTTTTGGAAAATCTGGTCAGGTAGATACAAGAAATTTGCCAAATGGCTCTCCCTGGACTGGGTGGTTAAAAGCAGAGAGAGACAGAGACAGAGACAGTTTCTGGCATATCATTTTCTGAGCCCATACATAATCAACAACTGTTCAAAAGAAATCCTACTATAAACAAACTACTATATCAGTCCCTGTAGATTAATAATCCTAAGTAATGGAAAGAGTAATAACCTATTAATAAAATTTTCTTGAGATAATACTACGTAAGAGGAAGTTAAATAATGTGGTGGTGTTGCTGCTGTTAGGTGCCTTCAAGTCGGTATCCGACTCATAGCAACCCTACATAAAATAGGCAAAACAGTATTGTCAGTGCTTCTCTGCTATTCAGAGGGTTTCTCATGGCAGATTGTTGGGACTGGGTTGCCACATCCTTCTCCCAAGCCTATAGCACCTGGTGTTCCCAGGTGTTCTCTAGTTCAAGCAGTAACCAAGTCCAACCATGCTTAGTTTCTGAGATCTGATGGGATCGGACACCACAGTGGCCTGGGTGCAGGCAAATAATGTGACAGAGAACTAATATTACCGAAGTGATTACATATGGTACCAAAATGCTACACTGATCAGTTTGAGCAACAGATATTTGTTTCATGAAAACCTTGAGTTTAAAAAAAGAATAAGACTCAATCTTAGATAGAGAAATTTTAGAAGGCTTCAAGAAAAAAGAGAAATCCTAGCCTAGGATTTGAAAAATGGCTAGAAATTAGCTAAGGAAAGGCTAAAAAATCAGAAAGTGAAGGCCAATGAAGCACCTTGCTTGAAATAGAATTTAATGCACTACAGTATAATAAATTGCATATTACTTAAAACCACAGGTTTACAAAACAAATTAACTTGTACTTGGCAATAAAAATATAGAAATATTTGCAAGAATATTTGCAGGTCACATTATTGTCTCTGATTTCTTATATCTGATATTGGAAATTTTGCACTTAAAAATTAAAAGAACATAAATTTTAAAGTTTCATGAAAATATATATATATTGTATATATACATATATGGTATATGTAAATAACACACACACACACACACACACACACACACACACATTGCAGATATATGTTGCACTGTTAGTGGTTGAACTCAGGGCATCCTGCATGCTAGGTAAACACTCTGCCACTAAGCTGCACCTCCATCCTCTTTTATAATATTTTATTTTCAGCCAGAGTCTCACTAATTTGTACAGGTTACCACTGACCTGGAACTTGACATCCTTCTGCATTAGCCTCCCCAATCATTAAAGTTACAAGTATGCACCATGGCATTCAGTCCATTTTGTATTTTTTGAAAGACTAAAACATAAATTAAAAAGACCTTAACTGTTAAATAGACAATAGATGATTCTATACTTATTAAAGTTCCAAATTAGAAACCAAGTTGAAGCAAGCATAAATTCTTACAAAGTTTAGATGTGATATTTTTATATAACAAGGACTAAATCCCTGCCAATTCCTAACCACATTTCATAATTGAGTAGAGTTTTTAAAGTATTATCTTTTTAGGGTGTGGTGGTTTACACTGTAATGTCAGCAACTCAGGAAACTGAGGCAGGGGATCTAGAGTTCCAGGCCAGGCAGGGCTATATAGTGGGATCCTGCCTCAATGAAACAGCAGCAGCAGCAACACCAACAAAAGCAAATGAACAAATGAACAAGCAAACAAAAAGTTTTGCCTTCTAAGTAACTAAGAAATGTCAACTTTTAATAATTCCATTATACAAATGGCATTTGATATAGAATTTGTAAAATCCTGGTAGTACCTATGACCATTCATCAGACACAGGGAAACATTTGGCTTAAATAATTTTTATGAACCATCCCTTTAAAATATGGTCTTATAATTTACAAATTTATGATAAATGTGTACATTATACATACATACATACATATATACATATATATATCACATACATTTCTTCACGTATGTGTAATATACAAACAAACAACAAATTTTGGAGCTGAATAGTTGTTTTTTTTAATAAAGGAAAATGAAGATGAATGTATGTCCTAAGTTTACACTAGCATGAGGAGCCAGTTTTAAGCAATTTGGGCCATGGCTATGTGAGCAATCTGGAGCCCTGTCTCCTTTAGTTGGCCCAGCACCAGTGGCTCTGCTGGCTTGGTGTTCTGTTCTTTCCCCTGAAGGAATACCAGTGCAGGGCAGAGGAGTAGAAATCAAACCTCTCCCCACATCAGACAATGTCCTGTAGCCCCTGATTGCAAGGCCATAAGGAAAGTTTTTCTGCTAATTCCAGAATGGGCTGGGAGTTAGCTCAGTTGGTAGAGCACTGCACTGCAGTTTCTGAGGTCCCCAGTTCAATTCCCAGCACCGCAAAAATGGGAGAAGGGCCTGGCAATACACTCCCAAGGCAATCCCAAAACAATCAGCCATTGAAAACCCTATGAGGGTCGCTATGAGTCGGATACCGACTTGATGGCACCTAACAACAACAACAACAATTCCAGAATGGTCTCTTACTCATCTTCCCCCCTCTGGTGGTCACTGTTTTGATACCTGATGGGAAGCTGGTTCAAGGTGGTGCTGTCCTTTGCAGAATTATTTGTAATGCATTAAAAGATTCATCATGGTTAATACCATCCCAATGGCCTTGGCATTGGATATAAGGTAAGATCGATGAGATAGGATGTTGTTGTTGTTGTTAGGTGCCATCCAGTCAGGTCTGACTCATAGCCACTCTATGTAGAACAGAATAAAACACTCCCCAATAGTGTGCCATGCCCAGCACTGTGTCAGTGATTCTCTGCTATTGATAGAGTTCTCAATGGCTAATTGGGGATTGCATCAGGAGTGGATTGGCACATCCTTCTCCCATTTTAGAAGTGCTGGGCACCAAACTCAAGGCCTCAGAGAGCACAAAGTGAGCTAAAGTGAGCTAAACCCCAGCTCTAAGATAGGATGCAGCCCCCCCTAAGCAATTGTTGCATGAGGGAAACCAAGGCAGGCCGTGAAAAGCACAGAGCCCAGGAGCCTGCCTTCAGCCCCACTCTGTCACTCCATCTGGGCCTCTCTCTCCTGTCCTATGAGTGAACGCAATTGCAGTGGGATGTTGGGACCTGTGCTGATCAAGCGGTTATTAAACAACAGACAAATGAATGATACACCTGCATCTCCTCAGTGAGGATCCCTTTAAGAAACAAAGTCAGAAAACATAAATGTGAACATGTTACTGCACCACTCGCATTTCACTAAGGTATCTCTGTTACCTTCACACCCCATCACCTCACATGCATATGGACCTGCATGGCCTCTGCTGGACCACTCGAGCTCAGCGTCAGCCATGCCTTCCCCTCCTCCTCGAGTCCTGCATCATGTCAGCTGTGTGTTTTCACACTTCAAGTCTTTACTCATTTCCCTCTTCTCATTAAATTGACTTTTGTCTCCTCTAATAATTGCTTCCTCTATTTTCTGAAGACAAACTATACATTTTCTACTTATAAATCCCTCTTGAATACCCCTTTCCCTTAAAAATACCCAATTCCTCTCTCTATGATGCTCCCATATCAGATATATTATAGCATCTTATTTATATGTGTGCTTTTTAAATAAGCAGAAATATTCTGAAGTCAGAGACTATTGCCTGATTATGTGTTAATGCAACATAGTATTACAAAAGGAAGGAATGTATGGATTTTATTTTATTGTTCTCCCTTTTTCAGTAAATAGAATTGTTGATAGAATACAGAGTAATTCAACATTTGCTTTTTCCATTGTGCAGTTATAGTATCACTTTTGGTTACACTTTTATCCACTTACAAGGTTTATGGAAGCTTTTGACTAATATGTAGTAAAACTCATATGCATATTTGGTCTATGTTCTCCTATTTTTCCAATGTACTCATGAAGTTGCGCCATTTATGCTGAGATTATCTTCTCCCCCTTTATCCCTCTATAGTTTTCTCCTAAATATGTTTTCATGTACCATGGATAATTTGGGCTGGGATTTACCTCAGCTGGTAGAGTGCTGCTTTGCACCCTCTAAGAACTGGGTTTGATCCCCAGCACTGCAAAAATAGGAGAAGGATGTGGCAATCCACTCCCGAAGCAATCCTGAAACAATCAGCCATTGTAAACCCTACCCAACTCTAGGGCACCTGACAACAAGGATGGGTAATTTTCATGGCAGAACATATGGAAAATGTATTTTAATGTCAATTTGTCCTCAGCTGTTTTCTCCCAGCAGTTATTTGTTGATATTTGTGAGTGTTTCTCTCTAACAGAAAGCTGCCTTATTCTTTACTTTTTGTAATTCTTGTTCTTTTAGGACTCAAAAGTGAGCACAAAGTCTGTGTTCTTCTTTCTGGACAACTATCTAATAATCTCAGGACATTTTACACATTACTTGAGTCAGTGTTCATTGTGGCCATATTAGAAATGAGAAGAGAAAATGCTCAGGGCTGGGTCTGAGTTCCTTAAACTTTCCCTAGATGATCTTTTATATCTCTTTGATGTATAGCAATAATGTATTTCTAGGTCCTCTAGGAAAAGCCCCTCTCATCTTAAAGTTGAAACAGCATTATTTGTGATTACCAGCTATTCCCTTACATGTCTAGGGGAAGAAATTGGCACAGAATTTACTGTATGTTGAAAATCATCCAATGTACTCAATTAGGATGACTTAGCTTTGATGTATTATTTTATATCCCCATTCTTCCTCATAGGCCTTAGAGGGTCTCCTGGTGGCCAGGATCACACTGTAAGCATGAGAGACTTTTCCAAGTGAAAATAAAAAGAAACTATGTTTTAGGCTAAGGAAAATATACTTTGCTTGTGTTGAAATATTTTTGGCCTCTAGACATATCTGCTTGAATTATACTCTAAAATACCTTGATCAGCATGATTTAGTAAGCATGAGGGGCTGGGATTTAGCTTAGTTGATAGAGTGCTGTGCTGCTGTCTCTGAGGTCCTGAGTTCAATTCCCAGCACCGCAAA
>VMDO01006421.1:34316-100739 GCA_007922755.1 Pedetes capensis
TTTTTTTTTTTTTTTTTTTTTTTTTTTTTTTTTTTTTTTTTTTTTTTTTTTTTTTTTTTTGAGACAAGATCTTGCTAAACTGCCCAGGCTGCCTCTAGATTCCAACTCTCAATCCTCCTGTCTCTGCCTCCTGAGTTGCAGAGAATACTGGTGTAAGCCACCGGGCCCTGCCAAGACATGGCTCTTACAGAATAACCACAGACAAATACATAATTGCATGTGAGAGAGGGTAAAATGGTGCACATTATTACATGGGGTAAGTCAGATTATATAAAGGCTGATCTTTGAAAGCCATGGTATCTAAATATATTCTCATCAACATTATGGAAATTCTTCTAAAGAAATCTACTCCTGGTAATCCCCATGGGAAGTTTTATTCTAAGACTGAGCCTCATACTCTTTCCTAGGATATTATCCTCCTTAAGTACTAAGGATAAATATATAACCCTATGTGTTTACTCATGGGCTGAGGTTTAGTGCAGTTGGTAGAGTGCTACTCCACACCCTCTGAGGACCCGGGTTTGATCCCTAGCACCCCAAAAATGGGAAAAGGACCTGGCAATCCACTCCCAAAGTAGTCCCGAAACAATCAGCCATTAAAAACCCTCTGAGGGTTACTATGAGTCAGACCCTGACTCATTGGCACTTAACAACACCAACAGCAATTTACCCATTCAGTTAAATAGAGCTCAAAATTTATCAAATGAAAATAGCATTCGTAAAGTAGTCATTGTTCCTATTGACTTTGGGGTCAAAGTAAGAGGCAGAGATTTTGTTCTGTCTCAAAGGAATTTATTTATTTATTTATTTATTTATTTTTGTATGTGGGACAAATGGGCATTAAAGGAATCTGCTAGCAAGAATATATTTATCCAGTGAATATTATGACATCAAAGCAATTCCAGAGTGATAGGATGCATGGACTTCTCCAGTGATTAGTAAGATGCTGACTTTAAAGCTGTGTAGTGTAAACTCAGAAATCTGCAGTTTGTACAATTCCAAAAATTTATGAGAAGCAAAATATCAGCTTAAGAATAAAACCTTTTGGACCTTAAATTAGATTGTTTGTAATGTAGGTAGATCAGTTACCTCCTTTCTTCATTTCCTCATAGGTACCAAATGTGTATGGGGATGTGGGTGTTGGTGTGTAGCCATGTGCATAAGCATGTCATATATGTGGTATTGACAACTAAAAATGATAAAATAGTGGTGTTAAGAGTCAATGGAGCCCAGTACTACAGTGCATTCCTGTAATCTCAGCAACTCGGGAGGCTTTGGCAGGAGGATCGTGAGTTTGAGGGTAGAGACAGCCTGTGCAACCAATACGTGATCTCAGAAAAGCCTAGGGTTGTGGACAGATGGGATATGTGGGTATTTTTCTTTTCCTTTCTCTTTTTTCTTTACATTTCTTTGGAGTGATAAAGGTGTTTTAAATTTGGTTACTGTGATATACAACTATGAGTGTATTAAACAATATGAATTGTCAACTTAAAAGACTGAATTCTGGGAAATGTGAATTGTTGCAATGATAAAGATTATCATTGGGATTATAAGTATTAAACCAAACTATCATTATTTCTCAAATGCAGTATAGCCTTACTCTCTAAATTTCTGTGTGGATTATCTGACATAGTTTCCTTTATCTGAATGTCTACTTTGTTTCAAATGGCTACTCTTTTCTCTGTACCTGCATGAATATTAAATTTCAAATTCATGAGAGTGCATGTTCTCTAGCTGTGACATGCTGTTTACCATGTTTTTGCTGCAAATGGGGCCCAAAATTATAACCTGTAAACTAAACATCCTTTTCCCCTCTGTTTTGCTTACTTTGGGTGAAGACGAAGACAGGAGTTTGCTTGCTGCAGG
The DNA here is from genome assembly GCA_007922755.1 of Pedetes capensis. Taxonomy (NCBI): domain Eukaryota; kingdom Metazoa; phylum Chordata; class Mammalia; order Rodentia; family Pedetidae; genus Pedetes; species Pedetes capensis. Next base: position 36,183 of record VMDO01006421.1, read on the forward strand.
ATGGTAATCAGGAGCCTTTCAAAGTCCGGCTGCACCTAGCCAGAGACATTCTGATGATTCAGGAGCAGGACGTGATATGCGTGTCCGGTGAGCCTTTCTATTCTGGTGTAAGTAACTCTTCCTTCTGTTGACATTTTTTATTTTGTCCTTTGTTAATAAAAATGCATATTCAAAGAAAATTCTTCCCACATTGCTCTGTTACTTTCAGAGCCTAGTCAGTGAGCTGCATCCCTGTCTAAGGACTCTGCTGGGCCTACAGCACACCGTTAGAGCCCATTTGCACCATGGTGTCTACTGACGCCCTGCTGCAACATGACAGGGAACGGCACTTGTATTTCCTAATCAAAAGAACATGCCCTGCTTTCTTGCACAGAGGGCTAGTTTAGAACAAGCATGACGATGTCCCCGGTCCTAGTCTCGTCTCCCATTCGCCTTGAGTTATCAGAGGTGATGCTAAGATGGAGCCTGTAACTCTGTGTCTGTAAGCAGGAGGCTTTAGGTAGCAGTTGATGAACTCAGTGAATGCTTTTCCCCTGGGACTGCACCTGACTGGCCCTGTGGACCTCCATATTACATTAGGCCTAAGTGGTTAGCAATTCTTCACTCCAATGCGCTAATTGATATATGAGGCTGCTGGTAATCTAGCATGAGAAAGAGCCATAAATTGTCTTCCAAAACTGATCTGCCTACTTAGTAGCCCCAGAGCACAGCTGAGGAAGATGTCCTTAGGTGAGCCTGGGTTTTATCTCATGAAAACAATCATCATAAAGCAGGACAAGTTCTAGAGTTTATCATTAAATACGTCATTGTAACAGTGTTTACCACACATGATCTCAGAAGAGAATTACAGAAAGTGTTCAACACTGTTCCCTGACTTCCCTGGACATTTAGCCCAAGATTTAATTTGTACCTTCCTAACCTACCTTGGAGTGTTTTGTTGGTGGTGAATAATGCTGAACTAGAGGTTTCACAGCACTTCTTAGTAACTCTCTGGAAGTCACACAAGGTCCTAAATCAATAGACCTTCGCTAACTAAAGATAATGGACATTTTGCAGACTATTAACTATTCCTTTGTCACAGGCCATTTAAATCATCCTGAATCATGAGCTTGGATGTCAAGGCTGATTAAACCATTCCCATGGGGTTGGCCTTTCTTCTCTTGGTTAATAACTGAAAGGTGGTCGATTTCTTTCTTTCTTTCTTTTTTTTCTTGAAGAGTGATATGACTCACACAACGCTCTGGAATAAATATACCACACAGTCTTAGATTGGTAAGATATAATTGGCAAGATTCAGTATCTCAACACTGAAATAACAGTATTGATTTTAAATTTTGCAGTCAAAATAGCCAATATATAGAGACCCACTATCTCCTTTGAAAAAAACTTGTGCATAAAAATAAAGCTCAGAATGCTTAGAAGAACTCAAATAGAATTAAAGAGAAATTTCTTATGGGAATGTTAACAGAGGCAAAAAGTCATTCAACAAAATAGAACACCTATTTATAAGATGCACTTTCAGTAAAACATGAATGCTTGCCTGCAGCCATATCACTGTGGTGTCCCATCCCATGAGATCTCAGAAGCTAAGCAGGGTCGAACCTGGTTAGTATTTGGATAGAAGACCACCTGGGAATACCAGGTGCTGTAGGCTTAGGAGAAGGACGTAGCAACCCACTCCCAAAAAACAATCAGCATTGAAAACCCTATGAACAGCGGAGAAGCACTGATAATAGTGTATCATCTGTTCTATGTAGGGTCTCTATGAGTCAGACACTGACTTGACGGCACCTAACAACAACAATGAGTAATGCTTATTTGAAAATGGATATGTAATGAACACTTTCACTAAATCTTCAGCTAACACTGAACGTTTTTTCTGAGGCTGAAGTAAGTGGAGGATCATCATTGTGCCTATGTCCCCTCAGTATTCTTCTGGGTGTTTCAGCTGGGTAGAGCAAGCCAGAAAATGGCCATAAGTAGCATGATAGTTGTAAAGGAAGAGGCAAAACTGATTTAGTCATAGATTTTATGATGCTATACAGAGAAAATCCTAAGAAATCCTACAAAATCTAGAACAATATGCAAATTTAGCAAGGTTGCCAGTAGTGAGGACAATATCTTAAGTTAATTATTTTTCTATCACATGCAACAAGCAATTAAAAGTGAAATGAAACATACAATTCACAATAAATCAAAATACAATACATCTAGGAATTAAACAGAAGAGGTATATTGTACCTATCTTGAAAACAACTAGCTGGGCTCCGTGGTACACACCTGTAATCTCTGAGACTCAGGAGGCTGAGGCAGGAGGATCATGAGTTCGAGGCCAGAGGTAGACTGTGCAATTTAGTAAGATCGTGTCTCACAATTTAAAAAATAAAAAAAGGGCGTCTGAATGTGGCTTAGTGGTGGTGGAGCACTTGCCTAACATGTCAGGTCCTGACTTCAACTCACAGTACTGGAAATAAAACAACAAAAAGAAAACGAAGCTGCAAAACCATGATGAAAGAAATTAAATGAAATAAGTAAATGAAGAAATATGGCCTGATCAGGAATTGAAGATTAAGTGTGGAAAATTTGTCACATCTTCCCAAATACTGCAAGCCAGTCAAAACCCCAATGTATTTTCATAGATATATACAAGATGCTTTTAAATTTTACTTGGGAATACAAACAACTTTTTTATTTCCTAAATCATCTTGAATAGGGGGAAAAGAAGCTGGAGTACTTATATTTTGTGATTTCAGAATTCAGTATAAGATTCCATCAATAAACCAATTGTGATATGGTCATAAATACAGGCATGCAAATCAGTAGAACATTATAGATGGTCCAGAAATAAATAGAACTGCATTTACTGGTCACCTGTATTTTTTTAATTATGATAAAGTATAAGTAACATAAAATTTAATCTTTTGCCCATTTTAAAGTATACGGTTCAGTGACAGAGTGCATTCATATTACTGTGTAACCAGGAAGAGTATGCATTTCAAGAATTTTTATTGTCCTATACTGAAAGTACACATACTGATCAGTAATACCTCGTGCCCTCCTCCACTGAGCCCCTGGTAACCACTGTTATTCATTCTCATTCCCCCTACTCTCTCCCCGCTAGGCAACTAAGACTATAACTGACCTTTTATGCCGTGCTTATTCACTTACCATGTCTTCAAGGTTTATCCATGTTGAAACATGTATGAGAATTTCATACCTTCAGAAGGTAGAACAAACACTCTCTTTTATGTATGTGCTGCATTTTGTTCATCCATTCATCCAACAGTGGACTTTGGTTTGTTTCAACCTTTTAACTTTTACTAAAAATGCTGCCATGAAACATGGGTACATAGATATCTATTTGAATTCCACCTGTCTAAAAGTGGAATTGGTGGGTGAAATAGTAATTCTTTGTTTAATTTTTAGAAGAACCACCACACTGTATTCCATTTTATATTTCAACAAACAATACAAAAGAGTTCCAGTTTCTCCATATTGTATGCCCAACCTGTCATTTCATGAGTTGCTTTTTATTTCCCCCAGTACTGCGGGGTTGAACCCAGGGCCTTGCACATGTTAGGCAAGTACTCCACCACTGAGCTGCACCTCCAGTCTCCATTTTATTTTATTTTTATTTTGAGACAGGGTCTGACTGATTTGCACAGGCTGCCTCCAGCCTGGAGCTTGCAATCCTCTTGCCTCAGCTTCTGAGTCACTGGGATTACAGGCACTTGGCTACTAGCATTTTTGATATTAGCTATTCAAATTGTTACTAGAAATTTGGGAGGAGTGCAGAGTCAGGTCCAAGAATTTGGCATCAAAACCCTGGTTCCTGTATCTGGCATATAAAAGAATTTATACCTGACACAAGTTATAATAGAAGGTATGTTGTTGTTGTTGTTGTTGTTGTTGTTAGGTGCCGTCGAGTGGGTATCTGACTCATAGCGACCCTCATAGGGTTTTCAATGGCTGACTGTTTTGGGATTGCCTTGGGAGTGGATTGCCAGGTCCTTCTCCCGATAGAAGGTATAGAATAGGTTTATTAAAGATAGTACACCATTAAGAAATAATTGCAGAGAAGACTGAGGCACCTGGAGAAGTTTATGTAACCTACAAAAGAACTTAAACTGGCTTTCCTGGCTGAGTCTGCATGAAGATATTTCTATTTTCCAGGGAAAGGGAAGGTAAAGAAAACAGAGTTAAGCGGCTTCTAGAGGGAAAACTACCTTAGACAGACAGAGAAGGTGGCGGGCCAAGAGAAGGTAGAGGCGTGCACGTAGTTGCTAGAGGAAGAATAGATGAGCAAAAGGCAAGTGGAGAGGAAAGAAAAAGATGAAAAAAGAGAGCAGGTGTATGTTCTCCCTAGTTTTATTCAAAGTAGGAAATGCCCAGTGTGACATCAGCCCTGAGTGCTCAACTGTAGGAGCCTAATGAGACATGGATTTAGGGTCTCTGTTTTGTGAATAGCTCCAGGGGTTGGGTAGGGTGTGGAACCCATTTGAAAATGTACTTTCAATGTCCTCAGAGATGCAGGTGGCTTCTTCACCACCGAGGAAGGGCAGGAGCCATTTTCAGTCCCCTTTCCTCCATATGCCTGCATCCACACCACTGTGGTGTCCAATCTCCGCTCCTGTCAGATCTGGGAAGCTAAACCCTGTGGGGCCTGGTTAGTCCTTGGATGAGCGACCGCCTGGGAACACCAGGTGCTGTAGACTTGGGACAAGGACCTGGCAACCCATTCCTAAAAAACATTCAACCACTGAAAACCCTATGAATAGCAGAAAATCACTGACAATAGTGTTTTGCATATTGTACATAGGGCCTCTATGAGTCAGATGCCGATTTAGTGGACACCTAACAACAATTCCTCCATATGGCCTGCTAATGCCTAAGCCAACCTGCCTGTCCAAATGACTGTGAGGCTGAGTCTCACTGTGGTTTTTATTTTCATTCCCCTATTGATAAGTAATGCTGAGCATTGTTTAATGTGCTTACTGCTCATGAATAGATCTTCTTTAGTCAAGCATCTATTCACATTCTTTGCACACACCCATACTTTTTTTCCCATTTTCTGAGACAAGATCTTGCTATGTAGTCCAGGCTGACTTCAAATTCATGTTCCTCCTGCCTTAGCTGCCTGAGTGCTGGAATTGTGGCCATGTATCATTAAGCTCATCTTTTCTCGTTTTTTAACTGTTTGTTTTTTGGTGTTGAGTTGTAAGAATTCTTTCTATGTTTTGGATTTTTGTTGTTGTTGTTAGGTGCCATGGAGTCGGTGTCCCACTCATAGAGACTCTACATACAATAGACAAAACAGTATTGTTAGTGCTTCTCTGTTCTTCATAGGGTTTTCAGTAGCTGATTGATTTTTGGGAGTGGGTTGCCAGGTCCTTCTCCCAAACCCACAACACCTGGTGTTCCCAGGAGATCTCCCATTCAAATACTAACCAGGCCTAACCCTGCTTAGCTTCCAAAATCTAATGGGATTGGATGCCACCGTCATATGGCTGCAGGCTGTGTTTTGGGTAGTAATCATTTATTAAATCTGTGATTTGAAAATATTTTCTAATAACCCATGGGGGTGCATTTTTACTCTACTGATAGTGTCCTTTGAGGTTAAAAAAATTAATTTTGAGTTGGTTATTGTGACTCATGCCTATAATCCCAGCAACTTGGGAGGCTGAGGCACAAGGATTGCAAATTAAAGACCAAAGGCAGCCTGCATAACTTAACAAGACCCTGTCTCAAAACAAAAAGTCAAAAAATGGGTTGGGGTGCATCTCAGTTGATATAGCACTTGCAAAGTATGCAAACTCAAGGCCCTAGGTTCAACCACCAGTGCTGCAATACTACTACTACTACTACTACTACTACTACTAATAATAATAATAATAATAATAATAATAATGATTAAATCCAATTTATCTTGTTTTCTTCTAATAGATATACCTTTTGTGCCAGATGCTTCCAAGAAATCATTCATAAACCCTACATCATTAATCTTTCCCCTTTGTTTTCATCTGTGTTTTATAGCTTCAAATCCTACTTATAGGTCTTTTGGGATTTAGCTCAGTTGGTCGAGTGCTGCTCTTCACTCTCTGAGGACCCAGGTTTGATCCCCAGCACCACAAAAAAGGGAGAAGGATGTGGCAATCCACTTCCAAAGCAATCCAGAAACAATTAGCCATTGAAAATGCTGTCAAGGTCGCTATGAGTCAGATACAACTAGACAGCATCTAACAACAACAACATAGGTCTTTGATCCGTTTTGAGTTAATTTTTGTATATGGTATTCGGTGAGGGGTCAACATTATTCTTTTGCATTTGCATATCCAATTTTCCTGATACCTTTTTGTTTTTGGTCAAAAATCATTATATACAGCAAGGTTGTAGTTTTGCACTATATGTCTTTATGTCAGTGACACACTATTTTTTTTTTCTTTTACTGTAACTTTATAGCAAATTTTGAAATCAGGAGGTACTCAGCATTCAGTTTTGTTCTTTTTTCAAAATTTGTTTCAGCCAATTGGGATTCCTTGAGATTCCATAAGAATTATATAATAAAATTTTTTATCTGTGTACAAAGTGTCATTGCAGTTTTGATAGGAATTCTATTGACTCTGTAGGTCACTTTGGATTATGTGGCTATCTTAACAATTTTAAACTTTCTGATCCATGAACATAGGATGAATTCCCACATATTTATAGGTTCTTTCATTTCTTTCAGCAACGTTTCATCCTTTTTCATGTATGAGTCTTTCAGTTACCTGGTTAATTGCCTAAATTACTTTATTTTAATAGCTTATTGTAGAACATTGAGGTTTTCCTACAAATAAGATGATGTCTTCTGTGAACAGAGATAACCTTTTTCATTTCCATCTTTGATACTTTTCATTTCTTTTTCTTGCCTAACTATTCTGGCTAGGACTTCCTGTGAATAGAAGTGGTAAAAACAGATATCCTTGTGTTACTCCTGAATTCAGAGGGAAAGCTTTCAGTCTTTCACCTTTGAAAATGATGTTTCCTATGGGTATGTGTAGCCTTTCTTACCACGAGATATTTTCCTTCTATTTCTAGTTTTCTGAAATGGTGTTGAACTTTGTCATGAACTAAGGTTGAAATGTGTCAAATGCTTTTTTGTATCAATTGAAATGGTCATTTGAAAGGCATGGTGGCACATGCCTGTAATCCCAGTGACTTGGAAGGCAGAGGCAGGAGGATCACGAGTTTGAGAACACAGGCAGTCTGTGTAATTTAGTGAGACCCTGTCTCAAAAAAGTAACAGAAAAGAAAAAATGGGCTGAGGGTGCAGCTCAGTGGTCCAGCACTTTTAAAGCATGTAGGCGCTAGTCCCTGTGCTCAAACCCCAGTATCACAAAAAAAAAAAAAAAAGGAAACAGTCATTTGATTTATTTTCCCCTTTCTACTCTATCACCCACTACTTACCTATAAAGTGTTTCTGAGGACATTTTCCCATATGTATTTCCACCCTCTGGGGTTGCGTGCAAGGGAAGCCAACTTATAAAAGGGAACGCAGCAGACTCTCACACGGCTGGGTATTTTCTGGGAGAACTCACTATGTCTGTTTTTTAAACCTTTCACTGATAGAGGTCCTCAGATAGCTCCGTATTTATAAGTAGACCACCTTTGAACTTGACCCTTCTCAGTGCTTTGTCTTTTTCCTTTGTCGTATTGCCACAAACCTCTATCCGTGTACTCTCTCTACCGTGATAGGTTTACTTGACACTAAATTATAAAAATTTGAGAAGGTAAGGGATTGTTGTGTTGTTGTTAGATTCTGTAGAGTCATGTCCAACTCATAGCCACCCTCATAGGGTTTTCAATGGCTGAATCTTTTGGGTCAGAAATTAAGACAATGATAATCTATCTCAATTTTTGAGGGCACAAAATACTCTAGTATTACAACAATAATAGTATTAATTCTCCATCTGCTCAAGTTGGTGGCAAGGTTGGGAGAGTGTTCTAAGGGCAAGGCAGATGTTAGGTTGGAGACTCCAGGCAAAGGTCCTAGTGAGTCATGTGGTGTGATACTATGAAGCTCTCATTGGAGAATGGGGGAAATGGGACCATGAGGGCAAGGAGGCTGAGGGCAGGAATGTCATCAAACATTTCACTCAGGAGGGGAGAAAATAAAGCTCCATTCTGCTGAAACTTCCAGAAAAATATGGACATTCACAGTTTCCCTTCATCCCTTCCATAAGGAGGAAGCTGTATTTATGTTCCCAGGGCCACCCCATTAGCTAAAGGCTGCGTCTTGAACTTTTATCACAAGAAGTTTCTGGCATGCCCAGCTCAGGCTGGGAGTAAGCTCTTGGGCAACAAGACTGAAGGGGCGCACGGGGACAGTGCCAGGGAGGGGAGTTGGTGAACGAGCCTGCCAACACCTCCACATCAGAACCAGAGCTGCGAGGCCTCTGGTGTTTATCTCTCTAGACCTTGGAAGATTAAACCCTGGGACATGAACCCAGGGGAAAGGCTGTCTCAGAGGAACAAGGCACAGAAGTGAGAAGTTAGAGAACTCAAGTCAGCAAAGTGTCACCTTTGTTCTTCAAGGAAAGGCAGACTGGGGGCACCCCAGGCATCCAGATGTAGTTCCTGACTCTGAAGTCCTTGGCATTGGCTACAGCTGCACTCATTGCCAAAATCTAGAGTTGAAAATTCATGGTAAGTGGGGTCCTCCGTGAGAGGTCAGGTCAGGAAGCTCTGTGAGGTGGGGGTGCTGCTGGGAAAATAGGGAAGATAGGGAAGATAATAATGCAAAGAGGGCAGCCAGTCCAAGGGTCAGCACAAAAACACTGCAGCTGATGAACTAATTAGCAAATAAAGTGGAGCTGAGCCCAGGGGGTCACTATCAGAGGGAGTTCGTAAGGAAGGTGACTTCACATTAACCTCCATCAGAAAGGTGTTTGACTCTGCTCAGCGCTGCCTTCCTGTGCATCTGGGAGCCTGCGAGGCATGCAGAGATGGGGCTCAGGGGAGATGCTCTGCATAGCTAACACATCTGACACTTTATTGTAGTGATAGGCATGCAACCCTTAAAATATAGGTCATGCGGAAAATCGAGTAAACCTTTCACTTTCCAGAGACAGGTTGAGAGCTAGAGTTGAGCTAGCCCTTGCATTTACCTTGGCTTCTGCTAGCAAAAAGGCTGAACGTGTGCCCCAGGGCTTCCCATTAGCTACTTTACAGGACAGATCTGTGATTTATTTAGTGATTATACGGTTCAAGTTTTACATGGAGTTCATATCAGATAAAAAGTGTTCCGTTGGTGATCATTTGAAAATAGTAACAGGACATAGAGAGCAATAATTCAAGATCTTTGGGTCCAGATAGTAGAGCAACCACTGATCAGAATGATACACAGCAGTTGTCAGATAGATAAGCTAAAGTGTCAGCTAACATAAAAGAAGGCAAACTTCTCCCCTAGGTGCTCAGAAATCAAACATCCAGTTCCTGTCATCTTTGTGAATTATTTCCCATTCTAAATCAGTGATATCAGTGACTGTCCTGGTGATATTATCTCTTTCAATGTGCCCTGAAAAAGGACTAAATTTAGCCTGTGCTACTTTGAAGTATTGACTAGAATATTTTTAAAAGGCAAATGAGGTTGAAATCAATGCAAGATGTCTCTATATTCCACCAGAGAGACACCAGTTTCAAAGGCGCTGCTAGAGAGAGAAGAAAATTTTGGACTTTAAATTCCAACCAAGGCAGAAGTACCAGATACATAGCATCACTGCAGAGAATCCCCGAGCGGGGTTCTCATGGGTATTATTCAACTTAACAATCAATAGAACAACTTCCTCCAGACTTTCTTGAGGGAGAAAACAGGCAATTAGTAATGTCACTAGGGAGATTATGATTTCCTGAAGGTCACATTAAAAGAATATACTATCTACTTCTGTTCCTGGGGTTCCTGCTCACTCCCACATGAGTGTGACAGAATCTACTTTTCCTTTTCCCACATCACAGAGCTCTTCACTGAAACCCATCAACGCAGAGATCAGAGTCTCTGTGCACATACCCCAACATACATACATATATTTTTCAAGCCAAAAAATATCTCATGTGCAAAAGTTACCTTTTGAAAATTTGAAGAGATTGAATTCTTTTTTATTTTAAACTATTTAGTTGGCAAATAAAGATTGTATATACAGTCAAGTGCTGCTTTACACCATCACGAGGCCATATAATCTCATTGGGCCATCTACCAGTACATGGTCTCTCACTACAATGTGGAACGTGACTGGACCCAGGTTTTGCAACCTGGTGATTTAATTCATGCATACACTGTATGATTATCACCTCAGCTGTACGTTAGATCTCAAAGTCGTGCTCACCTCGTAACTGAGACCTTGCACTTTTGATCAGAATGTTCTCATTTCCTCTGCTTTCAGCTGGAAACCACTGTTCTGCTCTGTGTCCACGACATCCCCTTTCTTAGATTCCACATACAAGTGAGATTTGGGGATAATTCTTTTTCTGTGCCTGGCTATTTCATTTACCATTATGCTCCCCATGTTCATCCATTTGTCAGAGGCAGCAACATTTCCCTCTTTTCCATGGCTAAATAACACCCTGTTTTATGTACACACAATTATCTTATACATTCATCCATTTGCAGACCCTTGGATTATATTTTATAGAATTCGATTGATTTTAAGTATATTCATTTGTTTTCCCCATATGTGTTTTAGAGATAAATGGGGTCCTTGGTAAGTAAAGTTGATAAACTATCAGTTTCGTCCCCTTTTAATCCATTTTAACATTTGATTTTATGCTTATTAACAGAATGGGAATATTTTATGTTTCTGCTTCTCCTTGTTTGAACTTTTTTGGGAGACAGCCTTAAAACTTGCTGAAAATAAGATTAGGAAATGAGAGGGCACACTTGCCAAAACTAATCCCAAAATTTATAAAAAGAAGAAAAGATGAGAAGAGAAAAAGGTTGTAAGTAGGCAATTACTGTTTAGAGTTATGATTTTGTAATACTAAGATATTGTTCTTGTTAAGTGCTGTTGACTCAGGTCTGACTCAGCAACCCTCATAGGGTTTTCAATGGCTGATTGTTTTTGAGATTGCTTTGGGAGTGGATTGCCAGGTCCTTCTCCCATTTTTGCAGTGCTGGGGATCGAATCCAGGTCCTCAGAGAGTGCAGAGCAGCACAATGCCAACTGGACTAAACCCCAGTCCCCTACTGAAGATATGGGATGGCCTAATCTGGAAACCTGGAGTGTCCTTTCCTGTTGCTTTTGCAGAGACTGCTTAATTTACAGGACAGTGTTGGAAAACCTACTCTCCTATTCCTCACCTGAACCATCTCCACTATGGCCCCTTATATCGCTAATTTCCCGAGTTTAAGCTCTTCAGCCCCTAGTCACCCTGCCAGACAGGCTGTGGCCCCAGGTGGCTCTGTCTAAGGTGGGCAACCTCCTGACAGGGCAGCCAGGCAGTGCTGTGCCTGTGGCACTCCTTTGATAAACACAGAAGATGCTTTAGGATATTTAGGGGAAGTTATTTGAAGAATCTTCCAAAAGAAAAAGAAAAAGAATGACAATATTTACCACAAGAGCAATCAGGGCACCAGTAGCAGTACGTTTAACTACACAGCTAATATTTTTTTTTTTTTTTGCGTGAAATTCATTAAGTATAAAATGTACATTCAGGATACAATATAGCTATTGTGTACTGGAGAAGGACATGGCAATCCACTCCTGAGGGAATCCCAGAAACAATCAGCCATTTAAGACCCTGTAAGGGTCACTATGAGTCAGATACGAACGACTCCATGGCACCTAACAACAACAACATATCTATTGTGTACTGTAACTTTTATTTTACCTGTGAAATATTGTTTACATGAATTTTTTTAATATAAAGCGGAATTATTGACAACTCTTTAATTTAGGACCAAAATATCTTTTTGAGCATGTAATTTTGTGGGTCATTGGCATTTAATTTCTTTCTTTCTTCTTTTCTTTGTTTTTGTGGTATTGGATTTGAATCCAGGGCCTTGTGTTTGCATGCTTTACAAGTGCTGAACCACTGAGCTGCACACCCAGCCCATTTTTTTACTTTTTGAGGTAGGATCTCGCTATATTATGCAGACTGCCTCTGGTCTGGAACGTGTGATTCTCCTGCCTCCGCCTTCTGAGTCCCTGGGATTACAGGCGTGCACCACTGTGCCCAGTCCCCAGTTACTTTTTTTTTAAGAATCAGCCAAATGATACCAAAATATGTTGATCATGAGCACAATTACTGAAGTACAAATATATACAAATAATAAAGACACATTCTAGAAAATACACGACCCAAACACCTGAACAGACAGAATAACACGTCATTACTGTAATATTAATTTAATTAATCTTCTAATTTAATAACCCTATCATGGCTTTCATAGATTGGGCATGTCCATGAAATATTAATCACCATGGTTTATCCATCTAGACTGCTGACTTGCTTGGTTTAAAATGTGGTTTCTCTCTCAATTTAGATCAGCCTAGAATCACCAACAGAATCTGAGTATATCCCTTATAATAACATATTTATATTTAAAAATCTGTATCATTTTGTGTTCAATATTTCCAAGTAAGTCATAATAAAATATTATTTTCTTTTATGAATTTTAATGCTTTTATTTTATATGTAAAGAGATGGTCTTTTGGATTATTGTCGTATCTGTACACACACACACACACACACACACACACACACACACACACACATAACTAAATTATGCTAGAAAATAATGCATTTTTATCCAGAAGAAATATGTAAACCCTGGCCAATTATCTTATATCATTTTTCATAGCCATCGGTATTCAAACTAAAGTATAAATAACTGGCTCAATGACTCCTATTGCCTTGAATTCTAAGTGAATATGCATATAGATAAACAGACAAACCATGGGTGCTGTAAAAAACTAGTTCTAGGCCAGGTTATTCCACTTATTATTTAGATGATCATAGCTTCCTTACAGGTAATTGAGAAAACTAAGATTTACCTGCAAAATCATATAAATAACCTAATCTCATCAGATCTCAAAAGCAAAGCAGGGTCAGGCCTGCTTAGTCCTTGATATGAGTTGGACCTGCCTTGAGGACACCTAACAACATCTAGCTCATTGAGTATTTATGAAGATTAAATGAATTAGTGACTGAAAAACAGGCACCTAACAAGGGCTCAACAAGTGATATTTTATCAATGGAACCACAATACAATTCAGGGATGTGTAATATGGTAATAACACAGAATTCAGAGATGGGAATTGGGGACTGCTTGCTGAGGATTGTGATTCAGGTACCATGTCTTAAGTCTTAGGCAGAATTAGGAAGGTATGTATGGGTAGCTAACATTGTAAGCAGGTGAGAGAGGATTACAGAATCGCTATGTATGAAAGGGCAAACAGCAGGTGGGTCATGGGACAAGGCTGCAGTGGGATGGGATGTAAGGGGAGCAGACAGTGGATGCCAAGAGTCTGAAGAGGAAGATCAGTTTTCAGAGAGGAGTGAGACAGAAGTTGAGTTGAGACAAGATCAGGTAGAACTGCTCATAATGACTCCATCAGGATGAGCCTCAGAATGACAGATGGATCTGGAGTTCAAAAGAGTCCAGGAGAACAACATTGGCTTCACCGCCTGGGGAGGAGACCTAGTCAGTCTCTTGGAACCTGTTACTATTTTCTCTCCATGCCTGTGAAGACCTTGATTGCTCCTCCCTATTCCTCCAAAACACCATGAAGCCCTGGAGCCCAGCAGCTATGTATTAATCACCATAGTGGCCTCTCACACTGCACCAACTTCTTCCTAGCATTTCATAGGCTTTACAATGGTGCAGGCTGAAGTCCTTTGCAGAAGGGTTTTAGATTGGAAAGAGAGAGAGCTAATCTGTTCAAAAGGACGAACTGGAGAGGAGCCAGTGTGCTGGCACTGTAGCCATTAGGCTTTGGCCCTTGCTGGTTAGGACTGTGGCAGAGTTGTACAAAAGCCTGAAGCCAGAGCAGAATGGTTTGCACAGTACCAGAAATGTCAATGCTATGTCTGCTTGTCCAGAATAGGCTGACTGAGGGTGCCAATCCAGAAAATCCAAAGATGTGTTTCCAGTTCTTTTCTTTCCTTTTCTTTTCTGGGAAGACATAGAACTTAAATGTGAGGATTTGAGTGTTTCTTCCACTTTAGAGAATTGTCAGCCATTTATTTTTTAAAATTCTGTTCTTCTCTCTCAACATTTGTTAGGTAGAGGTTAGATCAGTTCCCTTGAATTTTCGTTTTCTTACCTTTTTTCTCATAGTTTGCACCTACTTCTCTCTCTACACAGGACTAAAAATAATTCTTCAATTTCCTTCAGCTCACTAACTCTGTGCTTAGATTGATTCTAATACTTTAAACTATGTATTGATTTTCTGGTTCTGATTACCAGTATTATGTTTTTTACCTCTAGAGGTTGTGTTCCATCTGATTTTATACGTGCCTCACAGCATTTTATATCAATGCCATACATTTAATATCTTTTCCTTTCCATTAAACATATGAACCAGTCTGTTTGTATGGTGTGTCTGGGTTCCAGTCTTCATTGCTCTGAACTTGTTATTTATTCCTTGTTTTTCTGCTACCTTCCCCAGTGGTTTTTTACTATGTGCTTATGTTGCCTGGTCCTCTGGGGAATTCCTTGTTATTTGGCTCCCAAATTTATCACAAGGAAATCCACTTCAGCTACTTCCAGGACCTTGAGGATACCAGCCACCCAGATACCTATTGTTCTTAGATGCCCTTGATTGGAGTCTGACTCATAGCCACCCTCCTAGAGTTTTCAATGGCTGTTTGTTTTGGGATTGTTTCTGGAGTGGGCTGCTACATCCTTCTCCCCTTTTTGTAGTGCTGGGGATTGAACTCAGGGCCTCAGTGAGTGCAGAGCAGCATTCTACCAGCTGAATTAAACCCCAGATCACCCAGATACCATTCCAGCTAAATTCTCCATGAAGATTGGAAGGCCACACAGGTAGAACCAATCTCATCTCACACCCATCTGTGGGCCAATTTGTGTTTATAAATGTTTGAGGAAATCAGTTCTTAAGTCTCTCATCCAAAGACCAATTCAAGATGAGCAGGTTTGCTACTATAAATAACCTGTTAGGTGGCAGGACTGACTTCTCACACACAAGGACAGAGTTACCTGTGCAAGTGTGACAATTCTGCTCCTCACCTAGGTGCTCTGGGTGGTGGCCCAGGGTGGATACCCACTGGGCTGCTGCTTGTTCAGAGACTTACCTGTGGCTTTTTACTCTTTGTTGTCATTTCTGACAAGAAGACATTTTCCTCCTTTTCTTATTCTCCTGGCTACATATTTGACATTACTGTTTATTTATTTTACTCATCATTTTATTGTACGCTTTCTTAGAGATTTCAATATTTTTGACCGAAAATGGTTGTTAGATGCAAGGTTAGTTTTTGTGTGCATCTTTGTGTGTGTGTGTGTGTGTTGAGGATGTGTGTGTGTGTGTGTGTGTGTGAAAGAAATGCTGTCATCTCTGAAATGAGACAGGCCTGACTTCTATCTTCAGTGTCCCCTTTTGCTAGCTTTGTGCTCTTATCTGAGTTAATTGCCTTTTCTGAAACTTGCTTCTTATGAATGGAAAAGAGAGCACACCTGATTTGTATAATTCACTGTAACAAGTGTTGAGGTTGCATTCCCTTGGTAGTATCCAAAGGGGAACAGCAAACTGACTTCTCTTCTTCTCCGTTTCTGCTTTGAAAATATTCATATGTGTTTCTCTTACTTCTCCAAACTTATTTAAGGTCATAAAATGTTTCCTTTAAAAAGGAAGAAATGAATGATCTGGATATTTGCTCTTCTCGCTAATTCACTTTGCCTAAAAATTTAAATGATAATCCTGGATGAGTAATTTGCACTGAAGAAGTAATCTTTCAGTATGCAATTGGAAAACAAAACTTCTCACCTCAAAAGCATCCTCCATGAGTGAATAAATGCTTTTAAAATGCAAAAGAGTTTAATTATTATTGCTTAGGAATCAAAGAGCCCTACTTATAGTGGTATAGAGAAACCTAGGGATAGTCTAAAGATTACAAATATAAACGCTGGCACAATGGTGCATTCCTGTAATCCCAGTGGCTAGGGAGGCCGAGGCGGGAGGATCGCAAGTTCGAGACCAGAGGCAGTCTGCGAAACTTAGCGAGACCCTGTCTCAAAAAGTAAAAAAGTAAAAAAATTAAAAAAATAAAGGGCTGGATGCACAGCTCAGTTGTCCAGCACTTGCAAAGCATGCAGGTGCGAGGCCCTGGATTCTACCACTAGTACCACCAAAAAAAAAAAAAAAAAAGATTACAAATTTATAAAGTTACACTCTTTCTGTAGGAAATGACATTAAATAGGGATTGATAGGCTAAAATCTGCATTGCTCTGGAAATTAAGAATCAGGTCAAATTACAAAGTGAAATGAAACTGATAATAACATCAAAATAAGATCAATAATTTGTGTAAATGTTCCTGTATAGGGTAACATAATAAATAGATCACAGAGTGAAACATTTGGTCAACATTGTTCATTTTTGTTAATGCTGTATTTGTGATTTCCCTTTTTGGAACAAGTTCTAATGCCAGAGTTTTAAGGCAAAGCTTCATCTCCAGGAGTCTCAACAGACTAGGCTCAGCCATCCATTCTCAATATGCCAATTAAAGAGTTGAGTAATGATGAAAAGCAGAGAAAGAAGATTTAGTCAATGTGGAAATTGGGAAAAGGAACAGGTAAAGCAGTCCAGTAACCCTAAGTCCATCATCAGGGAACTGACATGAGCTTTAGGTTTAAATAGAAGAAGAATTGGGGCAGGGTCGAGAAGTATACATAATTAAGCAGTCCCAGTTATCTCAGGTGGTAAGGGGTTGGGGTTTAGCTCAGTTGGTAGAGTGCTGCTCTGCACTCTCTGAGGCCCTGGGTTCAATCCCCAGCACAGCAAAAATAGAAGGCCCTAGTAGCCCACTCCCAAAACAATCCTGAAACAATCAGCTATTGAAAATGCTATGAATAGCAGAAAAGCACTGGCATAGTGCCAGGCATGGCACAGTGTCAGGGAATGTTTCATTCTGTTGTACATAGGGTCGCTATGAGTCGGACTGGACAGCATCTGACAATAAGAAATCAGAGTATGGTCCAGCTCGCCATTATCTCGATTCTGCTTCCTCAATGTGGTCCAAAAGAGTCCTTTATTGCTTGAAGGGAACTATCTTGTTCCCACAGGATGATCTCCTGCCCCAAGGTGCAGCCTCTCCCTCATAGATAATTGTCTTCATTTTGGAAGTGATCTAATGTTAGAGGTTCACCATTGCTTGGGGGTACTTTAGGTCCCTTCTCAAGGAGATGTTTTTAATGCTTAATCCCTTCACAAAGGAATGTTTAATTCCTTTCTGCCCATGTATCTGTGATATTCAAATATATTTTAAACTTTTATAACCATCACCCTAGACACTGGATTTTGCACTGCACCTTAATTAAGTAGTAACCTATAGTTTATACGATGTTTGTTACCATTCCAGATATTCCTGGACTGCTGTGGAGACTTTGTGTACAGTTGTCCATGTGTAAGTGCCTGGATTGGCTTATAGGTAGCTCTGCAGTCAACTTCACTACTTTCTTCTGGCCATACACGGAGAGTTTGGATCTGCAAGTTAACCAACAAGTTAACATTCTGGAGAAACAAGTTTAGAATCTGACTTAGAGTTTGAGGCATTCTTACTTAAGAATATGAAAAGTAATATGTAGCTTAAGCAAGAGGATTGATTTATGTAACTTCCTTTATGACTTTTGATAGGACTCCCAATATGTGAGTTTTTAGATTATGTAAATTTTGGGAGTTTCAAATGATATGGTGTCTTGCACTTGCAAAGTGCTTCTACTTAACACTTTGTAATTTACAGGACACTCTAGTGAGATTACTTTAGATTCATATCACATCATTGTTTTGTTGGTTTGTATGTATCATTGTTTTCATTCCATAAATGATGGGTTTGAAGTCCATGTAGTTTGTGTCTTTAAGGTCTGTCCACTTTTAAAGCAAGAGCTGATGCTAAAACTCTAAATACAAAAAATGCATTACACTGGATGAAAATAAAAATTACAGCATATCAACATTTGTGGGAAGCAGATAAGGCAAAATTGAGAGAGAAATATCACAAGATGCATAGGTTAGAAAAGACGAATCATTTCAAATAAGTAAAGTTGCACCCAAAGGACTTAGAAAAAGAAGAACAAACCAAATACAGAACGAGAAGACTGAAGGAGACAATAAAAATAAAAAAGGGTATCAGCAAAATGTAAACAGAAAGCAGGTAGAAGAAATCGGTGAGACAAAACATGGTTCTTTTAAAAGCTGAATAAAATTGGCAAAACATTAGCATGAATGAAAAATACAAGACTGAAGGCATAATTTCTAATACTAGAAATAAAACAGGAGCTGTCACTACAGATCCTCACAGGAATCAAAAAGAAAATAAGGAAATATTACAAGCAACTCTACACACATAGGTTTAACATATTAGTTGAAATGAACTAACTTCTCAAATACTACAAACTGCTGCAATTTACCCAATGTGAGACAGATCATTTGATTTCTCCTATACTGGGATTTGGGGCTGGGATTTAGCTCAGTTGGTAGAGTGCCACTCTGCAGTCTCTGAGGTCCTGAGTTTGATTCCCAGCACCACAAAACGTGGGAGAAGGATGTGGTAACCCACTCCTAAGGTAATCCCGAAACAATCTGCCATTGAAAACCCTATGAGGGTCGCTATGAGTCGGACTCAACTCAACGGCACCTAACAACAACAACAATAGTGGGATTTAGCTCAGTAGGTAGAGTGCTTCTGTGCATGCTCCGAGGCCCTGGATTTGATCACCACCACTGCAGAAATGGGAGAAGGACCCATCAGCCCATTTCTGAAACAATCCCAAAACAATCACCCATCAAAAACTCTATGAACAGTAGAGAAGCACTGACATAGTGCCAGCCATGGCACATTGTGAGGGAATGTTCTGTTCTGTTGTACAGAGGGTCACTATGAGTCGGACCTGACTCAGCGGCACCTAATGACAACAAAAAGCTTCTGTACAGCAAGGAAGTCATCAACAGTTGGGTCAACCTACAGAATGCAAGGAAAATTTAACAACAAAATGCACAAGTAATCCAGCTGAAAAAAGAGCAAATGATTTAAATAGACTCGATGGCACCTAACAACAACAAAGTTGATATTTCCAGGCTAGCTATGAAGACAAGATGTCCTTTGCGGAAATCAATTAATTATGCTTCAGCTAATTAGGAGAATTTCAAGATTGGAAAAGAAATCTAAATGAAGTCTATGAGTAGCATAAAGCAAATGAGAGATGTGAAAAGAAAAAAGAAACCCTGGAAACTGATGAAAGTTTAATGGGATGAGAGATAACAGGTGCAGAGTGAAAGTTAAAATCTGAGTGCCTGAAGCGGGCTTGGGGAGCCAACAGGAAACAGCCATATCTCCAGCTGTAGTAGTGGCTGGCTGAAGAACTGGACACCACAATTCTTCAGAACTTCTGAAACCTCTCCCTCAAGTTTTAGAAAACATAATCTCCTGCCATAGTCCACAGAATCTTCTTTCATCATTTCAATTCTACCAGAAAATAATTATGACATTTGCTTTTGGAGTGAGTGAACCAGAGGCTCAAGGAATATGGTGCAAGCAGGGCTATAATGAGGTATGGCTTCAAAAATTGAGGGATTAAAAACAGTGAAATGAGCAAGAATATGCCCACTTACCCTCCCTCACCTTCACTCCTCTCCCAGAATATAACAGCTGGTTAGTAGATCCTTGACTGTGGGGCATTGCCCTGCCGCTAGACTCTCTCCGGCCATGAGTGGGAACCAGCCACCAAAGACTCACTGTCTAGTGAGGGTTGCTGAGCACCAGAGAACCGCGCCACCTCCACCCAGAAAGGAAGCTTATGCCCCCGGATGCTCTGAGAAACTTTGAGAAAGGCCGGCTCAGAGGCTTATGCCCATGGCCACTCCTTGCTTCTTTCTTCCTAGTGAAGACACCAACTCCAAGGGCTTTGCTCTTTATTGTTGGAGCTATTGCTCCAACAGCTCTTTATTGTTTCGTCTGTCCAGGTTGATGGAATGGACCCAGACTGCTCTGTGTACCATCCTTATATACTCTCCAGGGGCTAGCCGGTGACCAGTCAGAAGCAGTCACCCCATACAGGGCTTGGCTAATCAGGGGGGGAATATGCAAATTTGGTTTTGTAAAAGTAGCCAATCAGGGATGGTTCCCGAATGGTCCAATCAGGAGCCATTTGGTGGTTTACAGTCAATTGGTGTCAAGGGGTATGAGGAGAGGGATTGGATGCCAGCACCATCTTTGGGAGCTTGGCAACCTGGATTTCCCGGATGTAGGACAAAGGTGATTGCCTGGGGAACAAGCCTCAGACCTCCAAGGGGGCCTAGATCGGCCCTGGGGCAAACTGCCTCTCTAGGCAGTGCCCTACACATGACAGCACTTACAACAAAGGATTCCTTTGAGAAACAAAGGTAGTGTCAGCAGAAGATGGCTGCAGATCCTCATATTTCCAAATCCCTCAAACTAGTCAGTCACATTGGTGTGAAGCACCCCGGTTACAGGCTGACCACACATGCGTGGCTTCCACTATCATTTTTATGACATACTGTAAGGGAATGGTGAAAGATCTCCAGTAAAAAGATGAAAGGAACCAGTTAAGAAAAGCCAGGAAACAGAAGCTGCACAGAGGAGACATTACACAAAGAAGAACAGAATTCTCAGTGACAACTGTGTAGTATCCATGGGATTCAATTAACTCATACTGGAAAGGGAGAAAGCGTGAGTCCAACAGATGTACATTTGGTTTAAAAGATGAAAGATTATGTAATTATTATGGTTTGAATCTAAATACCCACAAAGATCATGTGTTTAAACCCTTGCTCCCTAGTTGGTGGTTCTGTCGTGGGAGGATATGGAACTTTGAGAGCAAGAATCTAGTTTGGGGGAAATCCATCACCTGGGGTGGACCTTTGGAGGTTTTTACCCAGACCCCTGGTTCTGGTACACTCTCTTGCTCTCTGCTTCTTCATCATGAAGATGTAAAGTCATCTGCCATGCAGCCTAACACATTCCTCTAACCATGTTGTTGTTGTTATTGTTAGGTGCCATTGAGTTGGTATCCAACTCATAGAGACCCTACATACAACAGGGGAAACACTATGCTCAGTGCTCTGCTCTAACCATGAGTCCCCAGTAAATCTTTCCCTGCTACCACAAGAGTTTGTTTCGATCAGTTTCTCTGTCATAGCAATGTACCAGCTGACTCACGCATTAATCATATGATTGAAAATAACATTGAGTGTTTGACTGTTGAGAAGAGTCTTACAGTTTTATCAGTTTGGGGAATGGATTTCATGAAAGACATATAGGCAACTAGGAAAAT
Organism: Pedetes capensis; assembly: GCA_007922755.1. Taxonomy (NCBI): domain Eukaryota; kingdom Metazoa; phylum Chordata; class Mammalia; order Rodentia; family Pedetidae; genus Pedetes; species Pedetes capensis. Next base: position 57,686 of record VMDO01006421.1, read on the forward strand.
TTTTAAATGTATTTATGACCTTTAGGAAATGCTAAGAATTGTACAAGATTGAAATGTAATTATGTTCTTGCATAAGAATATTTCAAGACAATAATGTGTGAACATTGATGACTGACTGACTGAAAAGTGATAATTAAAAGCACCTCTTGGCTGTGACAGTTTCTGATACTTTCCTTTTAGGTGACCTTAACTGTTGTGGGGACTGTTCCTCGGGTATTTTTAAGACACCCTTCCACTGAATTCTTTTAGTGATGTTTTTCTTAAGATAGGAGTGAAGTTACGTGTTTGGGAGACCAGGATCAGATAGATGAATTGGCAATCTATTCACTTCATATCCAGAGCATATGTGATCAGCATAACTTTTGATGTTGCCTTCTATCACTGGGCTCAGGTGGTTTGTCAGGGTTTTCCACTGGGAAGTTATTCTCTTCTGCCCCTGGCCCTTTTACACTGCATTCTCTGAAGAGAAGTCACTCAAGGAGTTGGGAAAGAACATTTCACCCCTCAAGGAGAGGGCTTCTACGTGATGACTTGGAATTCTCCTGCAGGGCAGATTTGTCTATTTTTTTTTGCCATTTACGTATTTATTCAACCACTTAGTTGTATCAGTTAGGATTCATGGCTATTTAGACATGGAGTTACAACCCAATAAAACTTTGTTTATTATACTTTTTGAATGTTTAACAATATTCACCAATGGTGGCTCATACTGTTGACTTTGTGGCTCTTTGACATACCCAAGCATAGTGGGTTTGGGGTTTTAGTTTGTTTGCATGTTTGTTTTTAGCCCTTCCTTATGTCTTGATGCTGGGCTGGGATTTAGCTCAGTTGTTAGAGCACTGCGTTGCAGTCTCTGAGGTCCTGAGTTCAATTCCCAGCACCACAAAAATGGGAGGAGGACCTGGTAATCTACTCCCAAGGCAATCTCGAAACAGTCAGCCATTGAAAACCCTATGAGGGTCTCTATGAGTCGGATACCGACTCAACGGCACCTAACAACAACAACAATCTCTTGATGCTATGAGATGCTGCTTTTGGAATCATCTCCATCTTGAAAATTTTCTGCCCTTTTCCTAACATCAGCTATTTTCCAAGGAGATGAGGTTCATTTTATTGGAAAATGACATTAGAAACGAAAAACCCTGGCACTCTTCCCTGTGATGTGTTTCCATCATATTACCTTGATGAACCAGATACAAATCAAAAGACAGACACCAGAAAGAGTGTTACAGGTCAGACCCCTTACAGTTCCCTGGAGAGAGCTGAGCACACTACAGCATGACCACTCAGAGGAAGCACACATTGCTCTGCCTACCAGGCAGATGTAAAGGGGGACTGTGGCCAGGACCCTTTCATGGTTTCCATGGAGAAAAATGTGGGAGAAGAAGGGAGGAGGTTGGGTAGGATTGGCTACTTTGAATAATTATGAGGTTACTCTGGGATGTAGGGACTTTCCCTGGTTGTCTAGTGCCTGATTATGGAGTGACTGAAGCAGGTGGATAGTGTGTGCGCAATATTAGCTACTCAAGAAGGAGAACTGACCAGCCTTTTGCCAAGACCTCACAACTGGCCAAGATGGTATTCAAGTATTTGTATTACAGAGCATTTATTTAGGCTCTTGAAGTTGCAAAAACAAGTTATCTCTATCTGTCATCTATTTATCTATCAGTCTATCTACCTATCTAATATCCTACCTTGGCTTATAGCCTTAGCACTGTGTTGTCCAATTCCATCAGATTTCGGAAGATAAATAGGGTCAAGCCTGGTTAGTCCTTGCATGAGAGACCGTCTGGGAACACCAGGTGCAGTAGGTCTGGGAGAAGAACCTGGCAACCCACTCCCAAAAAACAATCAGCCATTGAAAATCCTATGAATAGCTGAGAAGCACTGACAATAGTGTTTCCCCTGTTGTACATAGGGTTTCTATGAGTCAGACACCGACTCCATGGCACCTAACAACAACAACAGTATCCTACCTACAGTGATGACCTCACTAAAAGCAAAAATAAAATATAATGATTAATATTACTATAATTCCTTTCTAAATAATGGCAAAGGTCATTCCAACTATTATTTAATAATAACCTAAAATTATAAGCCAATTCAAGTAGATAAAATAGTAAACATCACAGAAATATAAATATAATAATGGTTATTGTTAATCCAAATATTTACCAATGATACTATTCTTTCTTTGAAAACACGATTATTCAAGACAGTATTAAAGGAAACAGTAGACACTAATATAAATATTCAAATAATTTTCATCCAATAATTCAGACATAGTCTAAGACAAAAGTTACTCAAAAGTGTTTTGCATAATATGCCAAGAGGACCTGTTGGAACAACACACCAAATACAACCTAGTAAAAGACTACAAGTTAGTGAATCTTCATTGTACACAGCCTTTCGAATACCAGTGTGTCTCAGTCAATTAGAAGTCCTATTGGCTGGGATTTAGCTCAGTTGGTAGAGCCGCTGCGCTGCAGTCTCTGAGATCCTGAGTTCAATTCCCAGCACCGCAAAAATGGGAGAAGGGCCTGGCAATCCACTCCCCAGGCAATCCCGAAGCACTCAGCCCTTGAAAACTCTGAGGGCTGCTATGAGTCGGATACCAACTTGACGGCATACAAAACAACAACAAAAACACAAAATGGCACAGTTTTTAGTTAGGGAAACAGTAAATTCCACACCTGGAAATAATGAGAGTTATTACTGCCCTAGTGAATGTTAAGCAACAGGAGAGGACAGATCCAAGATCGGCATGTGAGCAGTGGCCCGGTACCTAGGTTTCCACCCAGAGGTTTTCCCAGTGGCTGACTTTGGGCAGGTTACCAAACACCAGTGTGCAGCCATGTACATTATATATGCTCATTTTCAGGAATAAAACTGTAAAGACATTAGCATTTTAGTTGTTTGTTTAATTGTGGGGAAAACAAAAATGGAAATACATGATCCCCAAAGCAAAACAGAGCTTTCTGGAAAGCTAGAAAGAGGATATTTAAATTTCAAACTGTTTTTACTGACTATTCACATTTAAACCAGACACTAAGCACCTGCTACAAACTATATTTTCCACAGGGCTTCAAGAAATTTTGGACTCTGTTCTATCTACCATGGCTATAGTAAGAACAGAAAGATGGTCAGGCGGATGTCACCAAGGAAATAAACCAAAGGGAATGAAACAAGACACCTTAGAAATGCTGTAAATATGATCTCTAACAGAGCCTACAAGAAAAGAACATTTTCATGTCTTTAATTATTCAGGTTTTTGGGAAATTATTTAGGAGGTGAGGTTAATGCACAAGACCTCTCAGAAGGAATCTTTAGGAACATGGACTCTTAATTATAAACAATACTATTGGTTTAAAACAGTCACAATAGCATCAAAAATTTAAATACTTAAGGATACATTTAACAGAAGTGCAAAACACATACTATTAAAACTAAAAAAATGAAGGAAAGAAATTAATGAGGACCTATATACATTGAAGGGCTGGGGTATAGCTCAGTTGGTAGTCTCTCTGAGGCCCCAGGTTCGATCCCCAGCACCACAAAATGGGAGAAGGATGTGGCAATCCACTCCCAAAACAATCAGCCACTGAAAAAACTATGAGGGTCGCTATGACTTGGACCTGACTCCACAGCACCTAACAACAATAAGTACATTGAAAAACATTCCATTTCCATGGATTGAAAAAAACAATATCAATAATTGTTAATATAGCAATGATTTGCAAATTGATCAATGTATCAACCCCTGTCAAAATCCCAGCCAAAGTCTTTACAGGAATAGAAAAGCTGATCCTAAAATTCATATGTGAATCCAAAGAACTATGAATAGCCAAAACAATCATGAAAAAGAAAAAAAAATAGTTGGAGGATTTACACTTCCTGATTTCAAAACTTGCTATGAATAGAAAGTAGTCTAGACAGTGTGGTATAAGGATAGGCATATATATGAAATGGAATTTAGAGTCCAGAAATAAACTTTCACATTTGCAGTCAGTTGATTTTCAGCAAGAGTACTAAGGCCAATGGGGAGTGAATTATCTCTTCATCAAATGGTCAGAGGAGTAATGAATTTGAACTCCTACCTCACACCCTATAGAGAAATTAATTCAAAGTAATGAATTTGAACTCGTACCTCACACCCTATAGAGAAATTAATTCAAATTGAATTGGACTGTGAATGCAAGAGCTACCACTATAAAGTTCTTAGAAGAAACTGTAGATAAAAAACATGTGACATTGGATTAAGATGATGGTTTTGCAAATGTGACACCAAGAACACAGGTAACACTAGGAAAATTGCATAAACTGTACATCATAAAAAAAAAAACCTTCAAAAGACACTTCACAGAAAGTGAAAAGACAAAACACAAAATAGAAGAACATTATAGACCTGGTATGTGACTTGCATCGGGAATATGTAGTGAACTCTTGTAACTCAATAATAAGCAAGGAAATCAAAAACTGGCCAAAGATTTTGCATAGACAATTCTCTATATATCCAGAAGATCTTTATTTGACCAATAAGCAAATGAAGAGATCCATCAGAAAAATTCATATGAAACCATATTAGATACAATTTTATCACCATTAAAATGGCTATATTTAAAAAGACAGGGTCAGTGAGGATGTGTTGAAGTTGGAATCCTTACCCACTGCTATGGGAAGGTTAAAGAGCAGTGCTACACTGGAAAACAATCTGATAATTCACAGTTCCACTCCTTGGTATTTGACAGAGAGAAATGAGCACATATGTCCACCCAAAAATGTGCACACAAATGTTCTCAGCAGCATTATGCATAATAACCAAACAGAAGAAACAACCTGAATATACACCAGTGGAGGGATGGGAAAATAAACTATGTTGCACCTAAAGTAGACAGGGACCTCCCTGGGGACAACAGACCAGACAGGTTCTGGAGCCCCTCCTATTCTGTAAACGTGTGTCTCTTTCCTCCTTTTCCCACAGTATGTGGAACGTGCCTGTCCCTTATCTTTCTACTCTTATTGCAAGGATAAAACCAGCCAGGGGCAGGGTAGCACCACAATGTGTCCAAAAATGAAGGGACCACTGATGTATATCTTACATGAGAAAATTTCCTTTTGCCCTGAGGAAGAAGTTTCTTAAAAATGCCATCCTCAAGACTAATGGGTAATAATCAGACTCTGGACCACTCTAGCAACCTGATAAAAGGGCCAGTCAGACTGCCCACACCCTTTCCTACAACCTTCCCCCAACCCCCTCTATGCATCAATTCCCCTCACCCTTTCCCCATTCTTTTGGAGAAAGAGCCTTCCTTAAAGTGTTTGCCTGAGCATCCATTCTCTCTAACATCTCGTTTTAACTTCTGCTATTACTGGGACAGAGGATCCCTCTGGCCCTGCATCACACCCCTGCAGCAGAGTGTTCTTTGGCAATTAAAAAAAAATGGAGTATTGATCCATGCTGCAACATAGATGACCTTGAAGACATTATGATAACAAGTGAGACTGAAAGAGATGCATGTGATACCATTCAGTTTATGTGACTGTGCACACCATCTAAGTCTATGGAGACAGAAATTTGAGTTATGGATCCTGAAAGCTGGGATGAGGGATTAACTTTGTTGAGTATCAGGCTGCTTTTTAGAGAAATGAAGCAAAATTGTAAAATTAGTTGTGGCGATGAATGCACAACTCAGTAACAATGCTACTTACAAACCAATGTATTCCACACACTAAATGGCAAATGTCATGGCATGTCAATTATATGTAAATAAAACTATTTTTGAAAGAACAAACTGCCTATACATATTCACTTTAAGCAAAACATAAGTTCACACTGATATCTCCAACTGCCTTCCATTGCCACATGAACCATTCTAGTCTCCTCCTTTGCTTATTTATAAATTCCCTCTCCATTAGTGAGAAACCTGGCTCTCTTCATCTATCACTTAAATAGTTGTCTAATTTCAAAATACATATGCGGCAATATTAGATTTGTTAACCTATGTTGTTGTTGGTGTTAGGTGCTGTCAAGTCAGTATCCCACTCATAGCGACCCTCATAGGGTTTTTAATGGCTGACTGTTTCGGATTGCCTTGGGAGTGGATTGCCAGGCCCTTCTCCCATTTTTTGTGGTACTGGGAATTGAACTCGGGACCTCAGAGACTGCAGCGCAGTGCTCCACCAACTGAGCTAAATCCCAGCCCTTGTTAACCTATATCCTCATGCAAATCAACTTTATCAACTAAAACATATTGATATGTGCTAGACCTTTCACTGGATTTGAAACACACATTCATAATATAGTTAGGTCGTATTGTTCCAGACTGCATACCTCCTTTGGACCCCTCTGCCCATGTTCCTAAATGATTTTTTGAATTAGTTATCTATTAAGTTTCTCTGAGGACCACTGATCATTTCACTGTCTGTATAGTTTTGTCTTCCTAGAATGTCAAAGAGAGGCTCAAAAGATGAAATGATTTTGAACTGGCATCTTTCACTTAGCAACGTACATTTGAGATTTCTCTATGTCTGTCTGTCTGTCTATCTGTTTCTCGCTCTCTTTCAATACTGGAGAGTTGAACCCACGGCCTCATGCATGCTAGGCAAGTGCTCTATCACTGAGCCACAGCCCCAGTGCCACACTATGGCATGCCCTTCAGCAGCTTCACAGCTTAATTCCTTTTATTGCTGAATAATAATTCATCACACAGCTGTACTGTGGGTTGCTTACCCACTCACCTATTGAAGAACATCTTAGTTCATCAGTTGTAAGCTTTAGCACTAATGAGCATGACTCCCATAAACATTGCCAGGAGGCTTTTGTGTAAACTCTTGGATCATGCATGAAGTTAACTTTCTAAGAAACTGTCAGTCTTTTTGCTAAAATCTTTGCTAACTCTTTTTTCATTTAACATATGAATAAGTAACTTTGAATTAGGCCCTGGGCTAAATGCTTGGGATAGAACTTTGAGCAAGAAACAGATTCATTCCTTAGTGATCTATAGTGGAAAAAAGTATAAAGAACAATTTCTTCTAATAAATAATCATAAGTTCTGAGATCTATAATTGAATAGAGTACATTTTTAGTAATTAAAAACTATCATTTTTATGGGGCTAGGGTTTAGCTCAATTGGTAGAGTGCTGCTCTGCACTCTCTGAGGACCTTGGTTCGATCCCAGCACCACAAAAATGGGAAAAGGATGTGGCAATCCACTCCCAAAACAATCTCAAAACAACCATTAAAAACCCTATGAAGGTGGCTGTGAGTCTGACTTGACTTGATGGCACCTAACAACAACAATCACCTTTATTATCATTCCTATTCCACATTTATCCATTCTTCCTGAATTGTCAAAAGATCTAATGATATTTTTTCTCTTTTCCTACATAATTTCTTTGTTTCTTTCATATAAAAATCAGTACACTTCTTAGCTGATAATCTCTTTAGGTTCTGTGCTGTTTGTTTCCACTTAGCCTTTTTCTATACCTGGGATCAATGATATCAACTTTTTTTTCATAAAATGTACAATTTTTATTCACATGTAGTTCTTATTCTGTGTATGTGTATGTGTTCACATATCTCAGACAATATTACAAAGAGCCAGAGGGATAATAAGTTTTTTCTAAAAAGCATGTTGAATATGTAAAACAAACTTTCCCATCAATTTTAGCATAGCACCCTCTCATCTGATTCCGCCTGATCTCAGAAGCTAAAGAGGATCGGCCTGGTTAGTCCTTGGATAAGAGACTGCCTGGGATTACCAGGTGCTGCAGGTTAGGGAGAAGGAGCTGGCAATCCACTCCTGAAACAATTCACCACTGAAAACCCTATGAATAGTAGAGAAGCACTGACATAGTGCTGGGCATAGCAGTGTCCAAAAGTGCTTCGTTCTGTTGTACATAGGGTCCCTATGAGTCAGACCTGCCTTAAGGGCACCTAACGACAACAATAACAACAGCACAGGTGGCAGCAGCAAAGCATGCTAAGTATTTAAAACAAACTTTCCCATCAAATTAATACTGATTATTTAGGTATGCAGCAAGTCTTTTAAAGCAGGATGTTATCCTTTGACAAAATCTTCTATTTTGTAAGGAATAGGAAGATTTCAAAGGTATTTTATACATGTGAGTATATAGGGCCAATGATCTGGATTTTGTGTTTTAAAATAAAATAACTGGCAATATATTGGTTTCCTAAAGAATAGCGCATGGCTATCAGGCAATGGCATTTAGGACACTCAAGATACAATTATATACACTTGCAGATCAGTTTCTGGTATTCTCTGGTTTATGAGGTGAACACTAGAAATGGTTCATTAATAGTGCCTTTTTCTATTTCTTTTTCAGTCTTTTTGGGGATGTGGAAAAGTCAGAGTTGGAGAGATGGAAGGAGAGGGAGTGGCAGGGCTAGCTCAGACACCTGGGAACATCAGTAAAGGGCCCTGCTGAGAAGATACTTCCCTTTTATGCATCCTGTGGCCTGCAGTGACCAATTTAAAGTTTTGCTTTTAAAACACAAGCAATCTGGCCCATCTCTCCTACCTTTTGTAAGAGTATCTAATGAAGCATCAGTGTCTGAAGGAGCTGGCAGGAGTGTGCATGTGCACGCATGCTGGGTGTTTGAACATTAAAATAAGTGCTGCAGATGAGGTTTCAGCAGTCAGTTTCTGCTGACTTCGGGAGATTGTCTTCGTATCAGCAATTTTGTATTTGATATGGAACTTGTTCTAAATATTCACTACTGAAGATGAGAAGGCAGACTTGTAGAGAATGAGTAAAGGCATTACAGACAGCTTGGAAAAGAAGAAAACAGTGTTTCAGTGCCACTGAGCCCCTGGATGAAGGTCACTACCAAATTGCTCTCCTGGCTGAAGACTGTTAGGCAAGATTTCTAGAAAATCTCCATGATGGCATTTAGTAGTTAAAATGCATTTTCTCTGATGGAAAGGTTTATTTTAAGACAGCTGATAGGATTATCAGAGCTACCCCACTGGTTTTGCAACTATTTTAGGGAGTCAAGTATTTAATGTTTACAAGAAAGAATTAAAGATCACTTCTCCAGATTTTGGCTAAAATCAAGTATGAAAAAGAATTTAAGGAATAGTTCCATACATCCAAAAACTTTAGTTTGCTCTGATGGGCAGTTTTGTAAAAGCAGTTTGCCTGTTTTTATAAGAATAAAGATCACTATTTACTTCCTATCCCTATCTGAATCTTCCAGTGTTTGAGCCCCTCTGTGGTGTAAATATTTGAATGTGAGGTAGATAAATATTAGTTAGGTAGTTAAGTGGCTATTATGTAAGGATTCCTGTCTAGAATAACAAATTTTATGAGTGTGTGCATTTTAATAGTGATTAAGTCTTTACTGTCTGCTGAGGTCCTTCACAAATATTAATCTTTAAAACAAAGCTGTTACTATGCATTATTTATCAGCATTTTACAGATTTAGAAACAGAGGCTCACAAGTTTAAGTAACTGGCCAAACATGTTAAGTGGTGGACTCACTGAGAGAGTGTCTGACTTCAATTTCAGTATTGTGATGTTCAACTTTCCTTTGATTAATCTTTTCATTAGAAATAATCAGATTAATTTTAAGAGATTGCTTTTGTCCTATTTAATAAAAGAGCGTTTCTAACAAATATTTAATTTATTTTCACTTACATTTTGCCCATGCATAATACATGCATTCACTTCCTTTCTGTACTGGTACATGTGATTATGGTATATGCAGAATCTTTGAGACATAAATTCTAAAACACCACATCTTCTTGTGGTTGTTGTCTTGTGGTCTTCAACTGATGTTGAAGAGTGTGACAGTAAGCTTATATGTATAAAGGCACAGAGTTTTAGTATTTAATGTGAATAGTATGGGTTACATTTCAAGTTTGCATTCAGTTGTAATGTATATACAAGTAAAATTTCAATATTTGGAAACATGATTTGATGACAGTCTATATGAGGAAAGTAAACACTTTTAAAACTGATGAAATTATTCTCCACATTGTCAAAAGGAAGAAAATTTATATTACTGAATACTACTCATCTTCATTCATAATCTTTAATAAATATACCAATTTTCACCAAAAGATATTTTTAAATTCAAAATAAGTGATAGTTAATATTTCTTCATTTATGGCATGATGATCTTATTCTCCAAGTTATATTTAGCTAAAAAGATAAAAGTAGGTGGCAACTAGGCCAAAATGATGAGTTTTTATCCTGTCTAGAAACAAAAGTTACCAGAAGCACACATTATACAAATTTTCTTAGTTGTTTTTAAATGATATTATCTGGTCTACATAGCCCCTGAAGAACAAGAGAAAAAAATTCACCTATATGAAAGAAGTATTTGCACCTGGAAATGGCAAATATAGCTGAATAAATAGGGCATTTGTGGAGGACAGGGACCATGTAAAAATATCCTAACTGCAGGGAGAGAAGAGTGGGTGGCCCAAATAGTTATGGGCAGATTCAAGAATATTAGTGTAAATGGCACAGGTTATACTTCCACTTACATCCAAGCTCTCTGCCCTTCCCCATGCCTCCAAAGCAAAAACCATGTCTAGGTGATTGTCTTAAAACAGAAGAATACTGACTGTTTTAATTGAGAATTACAGAATATATCCATTGTCTTTGAGGTTTTTTTAAGTTTCATAAGCTAGTGAGTGAATTATTATTTCTATTGTGGAAGGATAAGGGAAAATGATTTTGAAACTTTGTAACTCTATTACCATTATTATTTAGGTATGGAATTCATTCTTTGTCCAAACAGGTAATTAATGATTTTGAACCTAGCCCATTCGATTCTGATCTTAGACTTCATGTGAATCATTCATGTGCTGGGGCACAACAGCCTAGCAGCACAGCTCTCAAATGATCTTCATTGTGACATGGTGGTGGAGAAAAGGCCTTGCTGGACCAATACTTGCCATGGACCCTGAGTTTCTGTTATACTACCATAAACTTGCCATGTCTTAGATGAGAATATCCAACCTGAAAATGAGAAGTACAAAAATGATATCCAAAAATGTCTTTGGAGAGAAGTTAATTTTTCAGAGTTTAGGAGTTTAATAACATGACCATCCCTTTTATTTTGACAAATAAGTTATTGATCTTTGATTTAAAAATTATAAAATGTCCCATTCATTGCAAGATTTGTGGAGCCTCTATGCTGTTAAAAAATTTATTTATTTTTTACTATCAAAAGCAAAACCCAAAGGAATGAACTGGTGTGCAAGTCCAGTTTTAGGTGGTACTAACTACTCTTAAAACTCCTGTCTTTCAGGAAAGAACGGTGACCATCAGAAGACAAACAGTAGGAGGATTTGGATTAAGCATAAAGGTAGCCTGCATTTCCAGTCTATTTTCCAGAGGCCAAGCCATAAGGGCTGAACTTTTCTGTGCATTTGAATGCTTGCTGATTGATAACTAGACAAGAATGGATGCCTAGCAAACTCCTTAATATTTAGAGTGGGGTATAAATTAGGTGGGTTCTCACAGAACTCTGCCCAGGCACTGTATTTTGATTTAAACATTTTAGAAAAGGATTTGAGAACTTCATCTTACGTGGAATTGAATATAACTCTGTAACTTTCTTTATCTGGCTTCTTCTAAAATATTAAATATGAAGATGCACACACGGGTCTTCCTCCAGTTTGCCAATGTACGAAATGCTGATCTGCAGCGGCTGCAGCAAGAACCACCTCCATGCTAATAAGACCTGTGATAGCGAGGGAAAGATGAGTTGTAATCCAGTCAGCTTTTTCTTTGTTTGAGTTTTACCTTTACTAAAGAAATTGCTAAGTCTCGTTTTGAAATGCCAAGTTCATTTGTAACAAAATATTTAAGGGCTTTTACTTCTGTATCTTAATAATTATTAGAGCCATACAACACCTGCAATTTTTTTTTTTTTTTTTGCAATGAAGGGTTGAATCCAAGGCCTTGCACATACTTCACAAACACTTTACCACTGAGCTGCAACCCCCAGTCATTTTTTTTAATCTATTTTTTATCTTGCAACAGGGTCTCACTAAGTTACACAGGCTGCCTCTGGCCTTGACCTGCTGATCCTCTTGCCTCCACCTCCCAAGATGCTGGGATTACAGGCATGTGTCACCAAATCTGGCTAAGGATAGAACCTTATAAACTAGTAAATCATGAAAAGTTTAACTCAACAACTTTAACATCCTTAACAACCCACCCACATTTCTACATCAATAAATGAAATTTAACTTCCTCTTGATTCTTGGGTTAGGCATTTCCTTGTGTAAGGTGATAGTCACTTAAACACATCTAGTACACACATTTGAAGAAATTTTAACCCAGTTCAAGTTATAGTTGCCTGGAAAGCGGATCTCTGAATTTTGTGGAAATTAGCTCTAGTCAACCTTGTGGAAATGACCTAAAAAAGAGACCAGTGGGCAATACCATTGTGTTGTCAATGGTAAGAAGACTGCTGTATAAAACATTCGTATTTGTTAAAATGCACTTCATATGCACTTTATCTATCACCAACTAAACCCAGGGAAGCAAGAACAAAGTAGTGAATGTGGAAATTAGACAATGGGAATTCCATCATTCAATAAACAGTCTTTAGTTTTTGATAGTTTTGTTTCTGTTTTGTTTTCTCCCACAATGTCTATTGGGATTACTGTGAAGAATTTGTAGATAACACTAATGATACCAGAGTTCAAAGCAGAATCTAACAATGAAAGCTGAGTCCATTTGAAGTATGCATTTTTCCTGATCCTGGCCCTGGTTCCATTCCAGTACTGGAGGTATATTAATTTTATATCAATTAGAAATTCTCTTTGTTTTGTTTGTTTTTTGATATTATTTATAATTTAAGCCCAATAATTTTCTGTTTATTTTTACTACAATTTACTAATTTAGCTTAAACAGTTTTTAAAGCATTAAGAAATTTGATAAATGAATCTTTTCAGCATAATATTGTCATAATTTCAATCCAAACACACAGAGTTTCTGAATTGAATAATTATATATTTACAATTGAAAATAGTGGACACAGGGCCAGGCCTTGTGGCACAGGCCTGCAATCTCAGATACTTGGGAGGCTGATGTGGGAGGATCATAAGTTTGAAGCCATCCTGGGATACAAGGCTAACTGAAAGCCAGCATGTGCAGCCCAGTGAGACTCTGTCTCCAAAAACAGAAGCAATCAAAGATATGTGGATGGGATACTGGAGCTGGAGCTTAGCTGTGATAGAACACTTGCCTAGCCTACACAAAACTATGGATTCTATCCCTAGTAGCACAAAAAGAAATAAGCCACAAAAGAAATGTTTGAGCTACAAAGAGTGCCATATATTAGGACATGTGACAAAAAAAAAAAAAGGAAAGTATTTTAAATTTCTTATAAAACACATACACACATACAAAGCAGAAAATTAAGCATTGAATGTCAGTATTTTTATTTAGAATTTTATTCATTCATTCCAAAAAGATTGCTTTTATAGTTTTTCATTTGACTTTCTCAATATTTATCTCTGAATTTATTTATTTATTTACTTACTTTTGTGATTCTTAGGAGTTATACCCAGTTCCAGGCACTCACTTTGCAAGTGGCCTACTGCTGGGCTGCACCCTAGACCTTTTTTAATTTTTTTATTTTTGAGGCAGGATCTCACAAAGTTATGCAGGCTGCCTCTGGCCTTGAACTCATGATTCTCCTACCTCCACCTTCTGAGTCACTGGGATTACAGGCATGCCACTATGCCTGGCTTCTTTTCTATTTTTAAAAATATCTTTCATTCTCATTTGTTATTGGTAGGTGCCATTGAGTCAGATCAGACTCATAGCCACCCTGTGTCCAATAAAATACTATCCAACACTGTGCCATGCACATGATCGTTTTATATTTGAGCCCCATGTGGCAGACACTATGTTTCTTCTTATTTCGAGTCATGCTATATCAGCAAAAGGAGATACCCCATTCCCATTATTAAAGTCTACTCTGCTTTGAGGAGGCAACTCTTGCCCAGTCATTTCTTGAATACCTTCCAGCATAAGGCACTCATTTCCTGGCACTATATTTGACAGTGTTTCAATGCTATTCACTGGGTTTTTGATGGGTGGCCCTGCTGGCATCTGAAATACTATTGTCATAGCTTTCGGCATCACAGTACCATGCAAGCTCCCACAGCAGGACAAGCTGACAGACACATGGGGGTTTGTCCTGATTATGTATAGCAAAATATGACTACTTATTTTAAATGGCAATATTGCTATACAAATTCCTTTCCTTTGTCATACTGGTTTTTTTTTAGTGAAAACTATTAATTGAAAAAACTCTTAATGTCTCAACTAGAGGTAGTAGAAGGAGGATGGCACATTAGAGAAGTGACAAATCATCAACCAATTTAGTTAAGATCCCAGGTGAATTTCACTTAAGCCAGAACACAGAGCACCTCAGTTCTACCTTCCAAAAACCTCTTTTTAAAATTTGGCTGAAAGTTAACAAAATGTCCTTTTGGGGCACTAAACACCATAATACTCTAGCACACTCTGCTAGAAGTCAAGCCAGCTGGCCAGGCTCTGCCCGGCTGCTGCTCCCTCCAGTGCCCCCTGGTGAGGATAATCCACAGCTCTCCTTTGCTGCCATCAATGTTGGGAAAGTCCATAGGCAAAATGCAAAAAGGATTCTTAATGTGAGTTTTGGCCTGATGCTCTGTTTATTGACATGACTCAATGATTAGAGGGCACACACTGTCCCTCTGCCTACTGATGGCCTTGGATCCTTGAGGTCCTTCCCCCATTTTTCCTTCCAGACTCCCCAGAAGGGGAATAAATTGGTGATGAAATAAATCAGACTTTCCCTCCACTTACTCTCTCTTCCTCATATAGGACAATGTTGAGACTCCTGGGAGACCAATGTGCAGGTGGTTTAGAGGTAGAGACACTTGTATGTCTCTACAGTTTATTCTAGAACTTTGACATCTTCCTTTGAAGGACTGATTTCAGATGTGATGTATAACACATCAGGGAGAGTTTCATCTCCAATATTCCTTAAATCTCAAAAATAAATTGAGCAGAAGTGAATTTTTTTTAACTACTAGGGGTGGAACCCAGGGCCTCACTCATACTAAGCAAGTGCTCCATCACTGAGATGCTCCCCAAAAACTTTTTAAAATTTATCTTTTTATCTATTTATTTATTTACTTATTTTGATACAAGGTCTGTCTAAATTATACAGGCTGCTTCCAGCCTTGAACTCATGATCTTCCTGTCTCAGCCTCCCAAGTCACTGGGATCAGAAGCCTGCACAATAGCACTGGAGTTTTAAATGTTTTTAATACGATTTTTATTACGCTTCAGCTTATTTTCTTCTCAACTTTTACCCCCTGCTGTTTTTCTTATTGCTTTTTCTTTTTCTTTTACATTAAGAAACTTCTTGGCTTATGTTATTGGGAATTATTTTTAATAGAATATGAGAGTCTCCTTTGAAAATCATCCCTCTTCCAATTGTTAATTATGTCCAAAAATATTAGGCATTCAGTGAACTCAGTCTGGTAGATGTAATGA
Organism: Pedetes capensis; assembly: GCA_007922755.1. NCBI lineage: Eukaryota > Metazoa > Chordata > Mammalia > Rodentia > Pedetidae > Pedetes > Pedetes capensis. The sequence goes on from VMDO01006421.1 coordinate 73,226, forward strand.
GTCTGGAGTTAGGACGCCCATGCCTGAGTGGCGGGCCTTCCTTGTGTCAGTGGCTTTTTATCTGAAAGCCCTACTCCACAGCCTCCAGGCACAGAAGTGGCCACTTTCCTCTCTGCTCCATCCCTCTATGTAGCTTTCTCCACCTCTTCTCCCCTGCTCTCAGTTCTCTAGGAAGCCTGGCTTGTTGAAGTTTGCTTCGTTCTCAGATTGCCTCTCACAGAGGGATTCCCAGATCTGCTAAAACTGTGGATCATCACTGACCATGACCTCCTGGCTGTTGTCATTATTCAGTCTCCCTTGTTTAAAATATCTCTCAGAAGTCACAAACAAATGTGTTTTTATTTATTTGTTTGTATTTTGTTTGTCCCAAAATAGAATATTAAGCCTTTCTATTGACATTTTTTTTTTCATTTCAACAAAAGCCATATCCAGATAAAAGAACCCAGAGGCTATTCACTCCTAACCACACAGCCTTCTCTCTGGTCCAGACTGGGACTGCTTCCCTCAGATTCCTGGGGCTTGGGACTTGCTGGTGGAGCCTCAAATTCCCTGCAGTCCTGGCTTCTCTTTCAGCTCTGGGCTCCTGTCTCCTTCCCTGTGGCCTTTCAGAGAGACTCTTACTTCTAAGTGCCCTCCCTCTCCTCTGGACTATCCTGAGAGCTATCATTTCTATAAATAACATCATGGTCTCCAGTTGTATCTGTGGAAATCACCAAGGTTTTGCATTTTGTGATCCAATGTCCTTTGGATTTTTTTCTTTTGGATTTGTCCTTTGGATCCAATGTCCTTGTATTTTTGCCTCATTCTTCTTATTTGAATTGCTTTAAGGATAGTCACTATAAAGCAACAGAGACACAAATCTTGTTTCCTTTGTTATTCGTGTGCTGATTTATTTAAAACTGAAATAGATGGTTAAAAATAACAAGGGTCAAACAAGTAATTTCCTAATATCAAGAGTTAGGTATTAACAGTGTCAAATTTAACAAATAAAAATGTACCTTTGTAGTAGAGGTAATAAATTTCTGCTTTTAGTTTACTGGTGATTTCCAGGGAAGTGTGTAAATGTCAGCTATTAATGTAAGTGGACACATATGTTAACGTAAGGTCTGTCACCATTCCTTCCTGGATTCTCATGAGTCTGCTTCACTCATTTCCACCAGAGACAAAATGGATATGTTCCTTCCTGCCACAGAAATAGGAAGGTCATAAGCAGATAATCAATGTTAATTCCAAGATCATAGATTAGTCCCAAGAATCAGTTAAAGCCACTAAATAACTTTGATTTGAAAGGCCATCAATGTTTTTTTATTAAACATCTGTATTGAAATATAGTGCTCATGCCATGAGTCTAATGTCAAGTGAACACTTCAGTGCTTTTTAGCATATTCACAGACAGGAACCAATGCAGTCAATATTAGAACAGTTCATGTCAAGAAGAAACTCTAACTCCTTTAACTCTCAACCCTTGACCCTCACCACCACCTCCTGAGCCCTCACCACCTCATCAGCATTGAGCTACCAAGATCCACACTGTATTTCTTGATTTCTCTATGAGGGTATTTTCATGTGAAGGCAGTCATCTAGTATATGGGAAAGATCATTAATTTTTGCCAAAGCCAAGTAAATAAATGACTTGGGCGGATAATGATGGCCTCTAAGTCTCCAGGGGGATGATGGTTCTTGCTGATATTCTTTTTTTTTTTTTTTCTTTTTTTGTGGTACTTGGGGCTGAACCCAGGACATCAAGGCTGCATGTTTTGCAAATGCTGTACCACTGAGCTGCACCCCCAGCACACTTTTTTTACTTTTAAGACAGGTCCTGCTAAATTACACAGACTGCTTCTGGTCTCAAACTTGGAATCCTTCTGTCTCTGCCTCTGAGTCTCTGGGATTACAGGCTTGTACCCCGCCTGTCTCTTGCTGATATTCTTTACGGGATGTTTCTCAGATCCAACCCTGAGCCTGTCTACTTTGTTGTTATCTGCTTATAAGAAATCCCTTTCCTCTAAATGAATGAATAATGAGGTCTACACATCTTTTTGTTTCCCAGAACACAATGCATAATTGATTGGTTAAAATAATGAAAATATTGAACTGAAAATTTTAATTTATTTACTATTAATTTTATTTTATTTTTTGGTACTAGGGGGTTGAACCCAGGACTTCACTCATGCTTTCCAAGTTCTTTACTATTCAGGAGGCAGAGGCAGGAGGATCGTGAGTTCAAGGCCTCAGGCAGCCTACACAACTTAGTGAGACCCTGTCTCAAGATTAAAAAATAAAAAATGCGCTGGGGTGCAGCTTAGTGGTAAAGTACTTGCAAAATGTGGGTGAGACTGGTTGGTTTAACTCCCTAGTACTGGACAAAAAAAAGGGGGAGAAAGAGAGAGAGCACACCTATTACCTATTAAAGAATGCAAATGTTGCTATCCAGGCTGCACTTTGGAACACTGTGTCCCTTTCCTAGGCTTGGATCCTATTGCAGGGTGGAATAACAGCATGGTGAATTCACACTGTCTACACAGTGCTCACAACCACACTCCCTGGGCCAGGGATGTGTTGGAAAACAGATGAAGAGGGAAGCCCTGCCCTGACCTCAGGCTCTTGTTACTTTTATCCATCTATTTCAGTTTTAAATAAATCAGCATGTGAATAACAAAGGAAACAAGATTTGTATCTCTGTTCCTTAATAGTGACTATCCTTAAAGCAATTCAAACAAGAAGAATGAGGCAAAAATACAAGGACATTGGATCACAAAATGCAAAACCTTGGTGATTTCCACAGATACGGCTGGAGACCATGATGTTATTTTTAGAAATGATAGCTCTCAGGATAGTCCAGAGGAGAGGGAGGGCACTTGGAAGTGAGAGTCTCTCTGAAGGCCACAGGGAAGGAGACAGGAGCCCAGGGCTGAGAGAGAAGCCAGAGTGTTGCAGGTGGATGGAGATGACTGCAGGGAATTTGAGGCCCCACCAGCAAGCCTGAGGAATCTGAGCACTTGGAAGGGAGCAGTCCCATGATCATGACTGCGATCAAACTCAAAAAATAAAGGAAAACCACAGCTGTGATCTAGTGCTATTGAATTAATTAATTCAAGTAAATCAACACTGAGAGGGGCATTTTTAGCTAAACAGGGGCAGGAGTTTACCATCTATGAGTGAACAGTGGAAGCCGGGCTCAGTGGCACACAGTTGTAATTACAGCGCTCAGGACGCAGAGGCAGGAGGATCACAACTTGTGAGACCCTGTCTCAAACAAGAAAAAAAAAGACAAAAAAAAGGGCTGGAAGTGCAGCACTTGTAAAGCATGCAAACGTGAGGCCCTGGGTTCAACCTCCAGTATGACAGAAAAACAAACAAACAAACAAACAAACAAACAAACAAAAAAACCCAGAGTGAAGAGTGGAAGGGAATAAAACCACTCAGCAGAGAGGACAGGGTGTGGATGTCCTTCAGTGGTCAGAAGCACGGCCAGGCTGAGGCTGCCCACATAGGCTGAGGCCAGACAACAAGGGGCCAATAAAGATTTTGATTTTGATTCCAAGTGTAATGGGAAGCTTATTGCCTATTTTAAAGAGAACAAGCCACATCATTTGACTTTTGCCTTGAAAAGCTTAAATTTCCCCATTTAGGTCCTGCACTAAACCTAATTAAAATTAATGTAGCTGGGCTGCCCTCACATTTCATCACAAGATGAAGGTATGGTCATTTAAGTTCTGGTTTTATCTTTTGAATTTAGTTTCAATATTTACTACTAATCACTAAAGCCATTTTATGAGATTAGTTTAAAAATTATTTCAGAGCCCCAAATGTCTAATGTAAAGTGAAACAACTGTACTTGGATTCAAGCCATTTGAATTTCAGGAGAAATTTTACCTAGAAAAGAAAATGTTGGCAAAAAGGGATTGCTTAATCCTGTTATTAAAAGTCAGTTAGAAACCTGAGTGTTAAATGGAAAATCAGGATTATAAAGTCACCCCCAGGTAATCACTATCTGCAGCTGGGTGGGAGAGCACACAAGGCTGTAATACTTGAATTTGGAAGGATCATGAGGTCAATGCCAGCCTGGGATAAATAATGAGACAGTCTCAAAAAATTAAAAAAAAAAAAAAATGTGTGGGGTGGGGAAGAAAGAAAAGGAAAGAAGGAAAGGAAAGGAAAGGGAAAAGAAAGAAAGAAAGAAAACAAAGAAGAAAGAAAGAAGAGAGAGAGAAGGAAAGAAAGAAAGGAGAGAGAGAGAGAGAGAGAGAGAGAGAGAGAGGGAAAGAAAGAAAGAAGAAAGAGAGGGAGAGAAGGGAGGGAGGGAGGAAGGGAGGCAGGTATCATTATCATGGCAGCCTTTTCTCTAGGACTCCAGGAATCAGTTTCTCTCTGTCCTACCATGGTAAGGAGTACAAAAATGTAAGCATTAAGGAAATCTTTGGATTTATTCGTAGAAGTAATGAAAAGAATAAATGCACAAACACCTGTAGGGGCACCCAATAGACAATTCTGGCATAAACAATGCTATTCCTGCCCCATAATATTAGAATTGCAATACCATGGTTGATTTACAGTATTTGAGGAGTCTAGCTCAGTGGGTAGAGCGCTGCGCTGCAGTCTCTGAGGCCCCGAGTTCAATTCCCAGCATCACAAAAATGGGAGAAGGGCCTGGCAATCCACTCCCAAGGCAATCCCGAAGCACTCAGCCATTGAAAACCCTATGAGGGTCGCTATGAGTCGGATACCGACTCGACGGCACCTAACAACAACAACAACAACCTTCCAGCTATAACTCTCCTTTAGTCAGTGATTTTTGTTAGGTGCTGTCGAGTCGGTATCTGACTCATAGCGACCCTCATAGGGTTTTCAATGGCTGACTGTTTCGGGATTGCCTTGGGAGTGGATTGCCAGGTCCTTCTCCCTTAGTCAGTGATTATTGTGTACTAAATAAGCATTTAATTTCTATCACTCTGTCAGTCCCAAATCACTGACCTTGTGACTAGATGTGAGAAGAGATCATCTTAGATAGGATCACTGCTTTATAGCCACACAGATTAAAAGGCAGGACCAGAATAAGGGGCCATTGTAGCCTATACCAGTGGCTTTTTTACAGTTAATGAGGGCTGGGTGGATGGATAATAAACTGGTGGAAATAGTGAGGAAAAAAAATAAAAGAGTTGAGGCTTTGAATTCAACCTGAGTAGGGCTACTTTTTTTTTTCGTTCACCTCCCACCAGGTACTTGGGGGTTGAACCCAGGGCCTTGGACAAACTTTCTAAGAGCTCTTCCACTGGGCCAATTTTTTTTTTTTTTTTTTTTTTTTTTTTTTTTTTTTTTTTTTTTTTTTTTTTTTTTTTTTTTTTTTTTTTTTTTTTTTTTTTTTTTTTTTTTTTTTGTCTTGAGATGTGATCTAGCCAAGTTACACAGGCTGCCTCTGCCTTTGAACTTTTGATCTGCTTGCCTCTGCCTCCAGAGTCTCAGGGATGACAGGTGTGCGCCATTGTGCCTAGCTGGGCTACAATTTTTATCATGTATCCTATTTATCACATTTGTTTTTATTAGTTTGGCAGTAAAAAGGTAAAAAAAAAAATAAATAAAAAACTATACTTGACACAGAAAAAATTTGAATGCTGTTCCTTTCCTCAAAAATGATTGTTTATCTTACATTTAATTACACTCAGTGTGAAAATGGATATTCATAGGGAAAAATGTCTGTTCTAAAATATTTTTATTTTCCTGGGGGCTGGGGAATCTGGAGAGGGCTACATATTCTAAAAATAGTACAAGGTCAAGGCAATTTAACAGTCTTTTCAATTATCTTGTGTTAAAAGTGCTATACTTCTTTTCTATACAAATTTTTCCTTAGTATACTTACTTGATTTTAACTTTCAACCTTCTCAACCCTGCAATGATGAAACATAATTTTTATGCAGTTATTTTAAGGATTTATTTTATTTTCCTGTACATACTTAGATTGTATATTTGTCTCTTTTGTTTCCCTATCATATTTGGTCCAATAACAAGACACTACAGCAATGTTCTTGGCTGGGTATTTTCATTGTGTAAGTTGTTTAGCATGTGTCTTCACACAGACAGGAATCTAATACTAATTAGGAAATGCAGATGATTTTGTTCCCACCATTCATATGCAAATCATGATTTTGTTTATCCATTTGTGTAGGTGAAGGTCTCTCTGGTCACTTAGCATTCAGAAAGTTCTCTACACTGGAAGAGGGCTTGGTTGCCAGCACAGAATAACTTAACCAGAGAATTAAAATGTACAGTGGTTTGGTGTTTGGATCCTAAGCAGGAATTCCTACAATGAGTAGCATTCCTACAATGGGCCTGGAAGAGCATATCTATTTAAACACATTATCAATCTTTTTGGAGAAAAAAAACTAAAAAACAATTGTTATTAATTATTGGATATCTCAGCAAAATTCTCAGCTGATAGATAAGTTTCAAGAGAATGCTAACTACTTAGTGAAGAAATTATAGAAATTTATTTAAATTCTGTCTGGTGTCTACCTAACATGCTACTCATAGACTGTACAGTTTTTTGGCTAATGCTACATTTTAGAGGGATTGAAAAAATACAACACATGATTTTTTCTTTCTAGGGAGGAGCAGAGCATAACATTCCAGTTGTAGTCTCAAAAATCTCCAAGGAGCAAAGAGGTAAGGTGTTTAGATAATTATACAGCAGCTATGTCTTTGTAATGGAAGAAGGATAAGACAATCCACTCCTGAGGCAATCTGGAAACAATAAGCCATTGAAAACACTAAAAGTGTCGCTATGAAACAGACATGACTTGAGGGCACCTAACAACAACATGCCTTTGTAAGTCATTGTTACTGAAGGTCATTTGTCATTTGGTATGTCATTCACTAGCTCCAGATTTCCCAAGATCAGACAGACAGTGAGAGACTGAGTCTGACCTCTGAGTCTACCTGTTATCCCTCCCTAGGGGGCCACATTCACAGAAAGGGAGCAAGAATGGAAATTCACAAATCATGTGAGCATGGGTGAATTAAGGACTGAATAGTTTTTCAATTGTTTCATTAAATACACAAACAAAACACATCACATCCAGTAAAGACAAATGCAGATAGTTTTGTTTGTTTGTTTGTTTGTTTGTTTCAGTTTTCATACACTTTTACCAAGGCATTCTTAGCAAACTTCATCTAGGAAACACAATGAAGATATAACTGTTGCATTGACTAAAATCAGTAAAAGAATGTAATCTTTACATGTAAACTTGGAGCCAATGGATTAGATGTCTATTCTAAATTGCAGATTTTTCACAGAGACATGATAAGTACAGATGCATTAGAAAATTTGGTCACTCATCCAGAAGAGTGATCAATTCTTAACAACTATAAAGTTTGAAATGTTAGAACTAAATAGGAATATGTCTTCCAGCATTTCAGTAATTAAGGTGTGCTGGATCATGTTGTGATGAATTTCAATTCTTTGTGGATCTATTAAGATGCTAAACATTTAAAACATTTAAATTTTCGTTTCATTTATGTTTTAATTTTTTAAAAACTTTACATTTGTCTGATAAAAATAGTATGTAATCAATTGTTACTTTTTATTCGTAGCGGAGCTCTCAGGACTACTCTTTATTGGGGATGCAATTCTGCAGGTATATACCTTCCTATTACCTATGTGCAACCAAAACAATCAATTTACAATATAATATGTATAACTATACTTTTCATTGCAGATAAATGGAATTAATGTGAGAAAATGCAGACATGAAGAAGTGGTGAGTTTGCTTTTCCCTAATGTCATAATTCTCCCTGTGTACAAATAAAGATACAATGTATTACTAAAAACTATCTTTTTATTAATTACAAAGACATAATATTGGTCTAGTGTGCTATCAGACTTTTAAAGGATCTCCTTATTGATGTCTTTTCCTCTTAGAAATTGATTGGCAAGTACTATCCAAGATGATGTGGGCTGGGATTTAGCTCAGTTGGTAGAGCGCTGCACTGCAGTCTCTGAGATCCCGAGTTCAATTCCCAGCACCACAAAAATGGGAGAAGGACTTGGCAATCTATTCCCAAGGCAATCCTGAAACAGTCAGCCATTGAAAACCCTATGAGGGTAGCTATGAGTCGGATACCAAATCGATGGCACCTAACCACCACAACAACAACATCCAAGATGAAATATATTTTTAAGAAATACTTAAGAATTCCTCTTGTTGTTAGTACCATTGAGTCCATGTCCAACTTATGCTGACCCTACATACAACAGGTGAAACAGTATTGTTAGTGCTTCTCTGCTATTCTTAGGGATTTTAATGGCTGATTGATTTTTGGGAATTGGTTGCCAGGTCCTTCTCCCAAGCCTACAGCACTTGGTCTCCTACAGCACTTCCAGGAGGTCTCCTATCCAAGTACTAACCAGGTGAGACCCGGCCTAGATTCCCAGATTTGACAGGATCAAATACCATATTGGTATGGCTGCAGGCCTAAGAATTCTAAAGAATGGTCATTTGATGTTTTATTTTCCAGTTTTTCTATTAATCCTACAAGTCAATGTCTACCTAATATATCTCTAGGTGAAATGTATTTCTAAATATTGGCAAATATTTCAAAGCTTATAAACAATGAATTAATTTCTAAAATTTTTGTTTTTTTCAGTATGGGGGTCAGGGCCTTGCACTAGGAAAGTGCTCTACCAATGAGTGGTACCCCAGCCACCTTTTTAATTTTTATATTGAGACAGGGTCTCACTAAGTTGCCCAAGCTTTCTACTGGTCTGGCCCTGAACTTGTGATCCTCCTGTTTTTGCCTCTTGAGTTGCTGGATTACAACTGTGCACCATTGCACCCAGCACAATCCCCATAAAATTTTATGCAGCTGTAGTAGGGACAAATGGAGGAGCATATAAAGGTTTTTGTTGTTGTTGTTTGTGTGTGTGTGTGTGTGTGTGTGTGTGTGTGTACATGCATTCTGGTATAGGAAGGAGAAAAGGATATAGATAGATAGATAGATAGATAGATAGATATAGATATATCTATAGATATAGATATATCTATCTATCTATCTATCTATCTATCTATCTATCTATATATATATATCTCCCCCACTCAGCCGTCAGTTTGCCGCACTGTGGGGGCTTGCATGTTGTGATGAGGCTGAGAGCTCTGCCACTGTAACCTCGGACATGAGCAAGGTTACCCATGGTGGACAGGTTTTCAGCTGAGCTTCCAGACTAAAACAAACGAGGGAGTAGGACCTGGCAAGCCACTCCTGAAACAACTAGCCATTGAAAACCCTATGGATAGCAAAGAGACACTGTCAGATATAGTGCCGGAAAATGAGGCCCCCAGGTTGGAAGGCACTCAAAAGACTACTGGGGAAGAGTTGCCTCCTCCAAGTAGAGTCTACTGTGATGAGGGAAATGGAGTAAAACCCCAGGGTGCTCAACTTGCTGATGTGGCACGACTCAAAATGAGGAGAAACAACTATAAACATCCATTAATAATTGGAACATGGAATGTACATAGTATGAATCTAGGCAAATTAGAAATCGTTAAAAGAGAAATGGAGTGCATAAACATTGACATTCTAGGCATCAGTGAGCTAAAATGGACTGGCATAGGCCATTTCGAGTCAGACAAACATATGGTCTACTATGCTGGGAATGATAAACTAAAGAGAAATGGGGTTGCATTCATCATCCAAAAAGACATTTCAAGATCTGTCATGAAATACAATGTTGTCAGTGATAGAATAATATCCATATGCCTACAACAAAGGCCAGGTAATATGACTATTATTCAAATTTATACACCCACCACTAAGGCCACAAATGAAGAAAGTGAAGACTTTTATCAGCTTCTGCAATCTGAAATAGATCAAACATGCAATCAAGACATACTGGTAATCACTGGTGACTGGAATGCAAAGGTTGGAAACAAGAAGGCTCAGTAGTTGGAAAATATAGTCTTGGTGACAGAAATGAAGCTGGAGAGTGCATGATAGAATTTTGTCAGACCAATGACCTTTTCATTGCAAATACATTTTTTCAACATCATAAACGGAGACTCTACACATGGACTTCACCAGACAGAACATACAGGAATCAAATTGACTATATATGTGGAAAGAGATGATGGAAAAGCTCTGTACAAAATGTCCAAACAAGACCAGGTGCTGACTGTGGATCAGACCATCAACTTCTCATATGCAAGTTCAAACTGAAGCTGAAGAAAATTAGAACAAGTATACAAGAGCCACGGTATGACCTTGACTATATCCCACCTGATTTCAGAGACCACCTCAAAAAATAGGTTTAATGCATTAAACACAAATGACAGGAGACAAGAAGAGTTGTGGAATGACATAAAAGATATCATTCAAGAAGGAAGCAAAAAGTTCTTAAAAAGACAAGAAAAAAAAGAAACGACCAAATTACATGTCAAAAGAGACACTGGACCTTGCCCTTGAACATGGAGCAGCTAAAGCATAAGGAAGACATGATGAAGTTAAGGAACTAAACAGAAGATTTCAGAAGGCAGCTCGAGGAGACAAAAACAAATATTATAATAACATGTGCAAGGTGCTGGAGGCAGAAAATCAAAAGGGAAGAACGCGCTCTTTGTTTCTCAAGCTTAAGGAAGTGAAGAAAAAATTCAAGCCTCGAGTGGCAGTAGTGAAAGATTCTACAGAGAAAATATTAAATGATGCAGGAAACATCAAAACAAGATGGGAAGAATACACAGAGTCATTATACAAGAAAGAATTGGTAGATGACCAACCATTCCAAGAGGTTGCACATGAAGAGGAACCAATGGTATTGAAGGACAAAGTGGAAGCTGCCTTGAAAGAACTGGCAAAACACAAGGCTCCAGGAATTGATGGGATACCAATAGAGACGTTTCAACAAACAGATGCAGCACTGGAGGTGTTAACATGTTTGTGTCAACAGGTTTGGAAAACAGCTACTTGGCCAACTGACTGGAAGAGATCCATATTTGTGCCTATTCTCAAAAAAGGAGATCCAACTGAATGTCCAAATTCTTGGACAATATCATTAATATCACACACCAGCAAAATTCTGCTAAAGATCATTCAGAAGCGACTGCAGCAGTATATAGACAGGGAATTACCAGAAAATCAAGCGGGATTCAGAAGAGGGCGGGGAACTAGGGACATCATTGCTGATGTCAGATGGATATTAGCTGAAAGCAGAGAATATCAGAAAGATGTCTATCTATGTTTTATTGACTATCCAAAGGCATTTGATTGTGTGGATCATAACAAATTATGGATAACACTTCGGAAAATGGGAATACCAGAACACCTAATTGTGGTCATGAGAAATCTGTACATGAACCAGGAGGCAGTTGCTCGAATAGAACAAGGAAACACTGAGTGGTTTAAAGTTGAGAAAGGTGTGCATCGGGGCTGCATACTTTCACCCTATCTCTTCAATTTATACGCTGAGCAAATAATCTGAGAAGCTGGACTTTATGAGGAAGAACGCGGCATCAAGATTGGAGGAAGACTCATTAACAACCTGCAATATGCAGATGACACAACTCAGCTTACTGAAAGTGGGGAGGATTTAAAACATTTACTGATGAAGATCAAAGACCATAGCCTTCAATATGGGTTACGACTAAACATCAACAAAACAAAAATCCTTATGACTGGGTCAGCACGCAACTTCACAATAAATGGAGAAAAGATTGAGGTTGTCCAAGATTTTGCTTGGCTTGGCTCTATGATCAACACCTGTGGAAGCAGCAGTCAAGAAATCAAAAGACGCATTGCTCTAGGAAAAGCTGTGGCAAAAAGTCTCTTTAGATTATTGAAAAGCAAAGATGTCACATTGAAGATGAAGGTGCACCTGACTCATGCCATGGTATTTTCAGTGGCATCATATGGTTGTGAAAGCTGGACATTGAACAAGAGAGACAGAAAAAGAATTAATGCTTTTGAATTGTGGTGCTGGAGACGTCTATTGAATATACCATAGACTGCCAAAAGAACCAACAAATCTGTCCTAGAAGAAGTGCAACCAGAGTGCTCCTTGGAAGCAAGAATGGCCAAACTGTGTCTTACATATTTAGGACATGTAGTCAAGGAGAGATCAATCCCTGGAGAAGGACATCATGTTTGGGAGGGTGGCAGGTCAACGGAAAAGAGGAAAACTCTCCACCAGATGGATTGACACAGTATCTGCAACAATGGGCTTAAACATAAATAAGATCGTTTGCCTGGCACAGAATCGGCAAGTGTTTTGATCTGCTGTACATAGGGTCGCTATGAGTCGGACTCAACTCGATGGCACCTAACAACAACAACAACAAATATATATATATATATATATATATATATATATATATATATATATATACACATATATATATATATATAGAGAGAGAGAGAGAGAGAGAGAGTGGAGAGAGAGAGAGAGAGAGAGAGAGAGAGTGGAGAGAGAGAGAGGCATCTCAAAGCAGACAAGTTTAACACTGGGCAGAGTGGTAATCAAGATTTACTGTGGCATTTACTTGACGGTTTCTAAATATGCAAGCTCTGAGGCTTCCAATTTAGCAAGTTTGGGTGGGCACAGGAATTTGGATTTTAGCAATCATTCAAAGTGAGTTCATTGTAGGTGGCAGAAAAGTTATAGTACTTCTTTTAGGTGGGTGAAATAACATAAGAAATAATATAGAAAGAAACAGGACTGTGTTAGGCATTTTGGGAAAATGTTGATCATGGGGTTGATTAAATATCACTCATAAAGCCCTCACTGAATTTTGGTGTCAGCTCCTGTGGGAAGAGGTAGAGAAGAAATCACATTTATTAGATTTAAAAGGTTATACTGGAGGATCAAACAAAGTGAAAACTAGGACACACCTTTTGCTTCTCAAGCTCTACTCAGTTTTTGGACACATTGCTTTTCTTTTAAACTATTCTGATATATGTACATATTTCAAATGTAGCAGAAGCAACCCCAAGTGTTTGTGAAATGCTACAATTTCACAGGTAGAGATAATCCCTTCCAGGAGGTCTTGATTATTAGCATCACATGGCATAACTGATCAAGGTTTGCTAGGAAACCACTAGATTGTCTTTTCAAAAGCTCATTTGGGCCACTCCATGCTGAAAGTCATATAAAATATATATATATGTATATGCCAAGTCTCGAGTTTGCTATAAATATGTGCAGAGAAAGGCAGTATTTTAAAAGAGATTTTTGAACAAGTGTTCTGTGGAGTCCCATGTAAGCAAAGATAGCTTAACTTTTGTCTTTTTTTCTTGCGTTAAGTTTGAAGTGATTTTAAGCTTATTATACAAGAAGTAAAAACAAAGTACATTCTCTTTTAAAACCACATGCTGTTAGTTGGGATCCTGCTTGCATTTTGCTCTTCAGAGGCAGGCAGTGTGCTAAGAGAAACTGTGATAGAGATTTCATTAAACACGTTAGTGTGGCATGAAAGATTAGGATGCACTAATAGAGTCACTTCAGATGCTGCTCGTTCTGTTTAAAGGAAAGAAATTTAAGATTATATTACAAATTATATGTAGTCCTTTATGAGAACCTTTGTGTGTGTGTGTGTGTGTGTGAAACTTTACTAGCTTTAAACTGTTGTGTTATTGCTGTTCCTAGGTGCCATTGAGTCGGGTCTGACTCATAGAGACCCTATGTATGACAGACTAAAACACTCTCAAACACTGTGCCAGGCCTGGCACTGTGTCAGTACTTCTCTGCTATTCACAGGATTTTCAATGGTGGGTTGTTTTGAGATTGCTTTGAGAGTGGGCTGCCAGGTCCTTTTCCCATTTTTGTGGTGCCAGGGATCAAACCCAGAGCCCCGGAGAACACAGAGCAGCACTCTAGCAACTGAGCTAAACCTTAGCTCTAGTTTTAAACTTGATTTGAAATATTCTTATGCAGTTCTAATCATTGACTTTCCAAAAGCAATTAGATGTTTTTGTTCTCACTACTTGATACCTAAGGGGTTGGGGTTCAGCTCAGTTGGTAAAATGCTGCTCTGTGCTCTCTGAAGCCCTGGGATGGATCCTCAGCATTGCATAAAACAGGGGAAAGAATTGGCAGCCCACTCCTGAAACAATCCCCAAAAAATCTGCCATTGAAAAAAACCCTATGAATAGCAGAGAAGCACTGCATAGTGCTGGGCATGGCAGTATCTGGTAATATTTCATCCTGTTGTACATAGGGTCACTATGAGTAGGGCCCAGCTGATAGCACCTAGCAACAGCAACAATTTAATACTTAAGTGAATGGACTTACACGTCAAGGAGACTGAGATATTAATTAAATGTTTAATAGTAAATTTACATGGGCTGAAAAAAGCACAAAAGGTCAAAGGATCTAAGTATTTTTTTAAGTGCCTCGCTGATACACATCATTGCTTATAGAGTTCCAAATTCAGAAACAAATTGGGCAAGCATGACAATATGCTACTTATCTATGTCACTTTCACTTTATTCACTTTGTTAGGAATTCTCCCTTCAGACCCCAGACAGCTTTGCTCTTGGGAAAGCTTCAATGGTATAGCTGTTACTTCTGCCTGGGAATAAGCTCTTGTCTGTGTAGAAGGCGGTCTCACATTATCCAGTGTGAGTACTAGATTTGTTGATGGAATTCCTTAGCCAAATCCATAAAATTAGATCACTGAAGCCTGTGCATCTAAGTGTTTCTCACTTAGTTTGGAAATAAATTGGAAATAAATAAGTCAGTTCTGGGCTTCACACACATCACCTTGGTTGTTGTTCTCACTAGAAGATAGCTGAGGAAGAGAATGGCACAAAGTCTTCATATTAAGCAAAATTACAGTCAGTGCTCAGCGATGCTGTGTGGTATGGTATGAAGTATATATTGGCCTTTAATTTCCAGAAGCAATTCTATATAACTCTTATCTGGACTGCCTACTAATATTGAATTTTAGCCCAATGAACTTACTTTTTCTTTGCCTTCATATTCATCAGTAAAAATGAACTAATAATAATTTTTTGAGAATTGAATGAATGTAATATATATGAATCTCCTAGCACAGTGCCCCCCCCTCCAGTTTTTTGATACCAGGAAATGGTATCATGGAAGGCAATTTTTCCATAGCCCAGGATGTGGGGGTGAGGGAGAGGTCGTTCTGGGAGGATTCAAGGGCATTATACTTTTTGTGTAAATACAGATGAAGCTTCCCTTGCTCACTGGCTTGTCACCCACACCAGTACTGATCTGTGGCACAGGTAATGGGAACACGTGCCATAACGCACATCTGACCATTAAGAATGGTTTTAAAATAGAGTAGATCATCATCAGGCAAAGCTAGATAGATGGATGGATGGTGCCAGAAATTTCCTTCTAAATAAACATTTCTAATATCAGGTTTGAGAGTTATGAGTCTGCAAAAAGAGATAAGATTCATTTGCTTTTTGCTTCTGTGGTTCTCAGGATTAGAAAATATTATATAATTTGAAATACAAATAATTAACACCTTAATTCTGAATATGTGATTTTAAATGGTATATTTTTAAAAAATCCTTCATAATTCTTACAAGAATATGATGAATAGCTAAAATGACATACATTAACATGGCACATTTGCACAATGAAATACTGAAAAAAGTATGCAAAATGCTGGTTAATAACAGTTTAACTGCCATGAGGTATACTTTATTTAATTTAAAAGTTTCCATTGGAATAAAAAGAACATGTTATTTTTCAGTTCCAATCAATCAGAAAACAACATTACAGAGGTTATACCAAATCATCTGAAAATAAGGCACTCATTTATATTTTGGAATGGTTTAGGAGATTTCGTGCATCAGTGAGGAACATATTTAGGATGTGATTTAGGCACACAAATCATTTTAGACTCTGGAGAAAAGATTAGAATGTCATTGAATTCCATATCAGGTACTACATAAGTGCGAAAAATTGCGTTGTTCACAATTTAGAAAATGATTTTGTGTTCTAATTGATTAATGCCTTCTTGAGAATTCAAACCACAGTGGATAATTTTTCTTTGAATTAACTCCCAACAAGGAAACCATCTATGAAATCATTTAACTTTTAATACTTCTCAGTCATTTTGGAAATGTTAAGTGCAAAGAGAAAAAGGTCAGAAATATTGTCCATGCCGTGTCTGATTGTGAGAAGAAATGGCATGCCCAGAACTTGCCTTATTTATGCACTTAGATTCACATCAATACCCTTAGGAGTTCCTTTTCATTGTATTTATATGTCTGTCCCCTGATTAGGTTATAAGTCAAGAAAGCCCATGAGACTTTAAATGACGTGCAAGCTTTCTACTCCTGGGCACTGAGTCTTATCAAATCCTTCTTTGTAGTCTTACTTTTCTCAGCAAAGATGCCAACATAGCTCAAAGCCCTAATCTCCCAGTCCCTCCAATAATGGCACATAACCAGAACTGAAAAACCTATGACTTAATAGGGAACTGCCAATTTCCACTCAGAGAACTAAACACAGGATACCTAGTAGCAGTCACATGGAGACCACACCATGCTGAAGGAAGAGAGACTCATGGGGAGAAAACGGGCATGTCTCTTATCCCTTCCCACCTCCAGTGAAAGCTCCTCTGCTCCAGAATGAGGAGATGCACATCGTACAAATACATAATTTTGACATAGCTGAGGTTTTCTATTCAAAATAATGAATCAAACTGAAAACCAAGTACAAGAAAGTGTATGAGCTAGAAGTCTGAAGACTTAAGATAAAATTGCTGTCACAGATACTTTCCTCCTGTGTCATATCAAGTAAGGACCTAAATCTCCCTGGCCCTCACTTTTCTTATCTGAAAGATACAGATTCTGAAATAGATCAAGCCCAATGGGTTTGTTTGTTTTGTTTTCTAGCTAAAATGCTCAATTCTTTTATTTAAGAAGAAACATGAAAATTTGGGAAATCCTACAAAAGTATGGAATATAAATGGTGGGTTCTTAGGTCCTAACTGTGGACCTTCTCCCACGTGTCTTTTGGCTTGTCATGATATGGGACCTTGTGTGTGGCTGCGATGCTGAAAGCTATGCCACCAGTATTTCAGATATGGAAGGACCACTTATGCAGGACAGGTTTTAGCTGAGCTTCCAGATTAAGATGTGTTAGGAAGAAGGACTGGGCAGCCCACTCCTGAAACAATCAGCCACTGAAAACCCTATGAATTTCAGAGAAGCACCATCAAATATAGTGCCAGAAAATGAGCCCCACAGGCTGAAAGATATTCAAAGACTGACTAGGGAAGAGTTGCCTCCTCAAAATAGAGTCAAATTTAATGATAGGAATGGAGTAAAGCCCCTGAGACTTCCTTTTGCTGATGTGGCACTGCTCAAAATGAGCAGAAATTCAGTGACTATGACAATGAACTCAAACGTATAAAGATCACGTGCATGGCACTGTGCTGGATAGTGTTTCTTTCTGTTTTACACAGAGTTGCTATGAGTCGGATCCGACCAGATGGCACCCAACAACAACTGTGGACCTTAGTTAATGATCTTGTGCCAATGTGAATTTATTGATTATAGAAAAGTTACCAATGTGAAGGAAGATGATGAGAGGGAAGACTGTGCATACTAAAATGACAATGCCTCAAGTGAAAGGAGATGTACACAACACCCACGAAAATAGCGAAGTGACACTGGTATAATGACATATTTCTTTTTCTTTTGGGCACCACTGACCTCTGTGGACTCATGATTGAGTCCCTGGGGCAGAGCTCATTAGGAAAATAAAAACAAAATGTAAGAAAACTATTTTATGGAAAACACCTTTAAGATATCAAGGTAAAATGAGTAATGCTTTGCCACCTGTAGGGAAATACCTCTCAGAATGCTTCCACTGCCACAGTGGCGCATGATGAAATAATGTACTCCTAGCAGACACAGTCATAACCCTCACAGGAAGTGGCAGTGAGGGCCAGAGCTAGCTATTGCTAAGGGAGGTCATTAGAGGTCGCCGGAGAGGAAGATGGAGTGGGCAGACAGTAGCAGGAGTTGCTAGTACATAAACACATCCAGAAACACTGGACGGCAGATGAATTCTGTGAGGGTTGACATCATGCAAATTTAGAGATTTAAAAAAAAAACAAAACAGATGTGGGTTACATGTTCATCTTTCACTCTCAAGGATAGTTCTCACTAATGAAAAGACAGTAGCACAAATCACCCAGATTGTGAGAACTTCACCATGGACCCAAGGTAGTGTAGCGCCTTCTAGAATTTGTGTGAAGTTCTACATGAAATCTTGCTAAGAGGCTCCTGGAGTTATGTGTTTTAACGTAGTTCTGAGAAATCTCTGGAGGTGTAAGTTACTAGTAGAAGTAATTGGGATAGAATTGTGATCCAGAAATGTGATTCTCTGCACCAGAGATACAGGAATCAGAAAGGGGGAAAAAACCTCAAGATATGTTAAAATCCACACATCACTGATCATCCATATAGGGAGTGGAACTCTGGGTGACATTAATGCAGAAAGATGTTTGTCCTATGTCCTTATTTTAAAAGATGTCTTGGAGCCCTAAAGCTATAGAAATGTTCATATCTCTGTACAAGTAGTACCAGCAATGTGTAGATGATGATGTGTGTATAAATAACTTCCAGAAAAACTGCTTTGGGGTTCTGGCTTGGGATTTCATAATAGCATAGCAAAAGGAGTATCTAGCCCTTTCAGAATTATCTATCAAAAGAAAAATTGAAAGCCTTATCTTAAGCAACTCAACACAGAGACTTGAAGTTACACAAGATGTTTTTATATATCTTCCCTGCTAAAGGGGCAAGGGTTTAGCTCAGTTGGTAGATAGCTGCTCTGCACTGACTGAGGCCCTGGGTTCGATTCCCAGCACTGCAGAAAATGGAAGAAGGATATGGGAGCCTACTCCCAAAAAGCAATCCTGAAACTGTCATGAAAACCCCATGAATAGCAGAGAAGCACTGGCATAGTGCTGTGCATGGCACAGTGTCAGGGAGTGTTTCATTCTGTTATACATAGGGTCACTATAAGTTGAATCTGACTAAATAGCACCTAACAAAAACAATAATCCCTCCTAAAACTAATAAATATGATAATATATTGTTTTTAAGGTAAAAAATAGTAAAGAAAAAGGAAGAAAAGGAAAGGAGACTGTAGGGAAGGTTTGTAGGTAATTATATGTGAAAATAGAAAGTTAACAGAGGAGTGGAGAGTGTCCCAGAAGGCTTGAGAAAGCTGTAGTCAAAGCCAGAATCCAGCCATCATTCACATGATAGACCTCAGGCAGTTTGAGACAGCAGGCTCAATAAAAGGAGGAGCTGAGGAGGGATGGAGAAGGGGAGGATACTGAGTAGAATTCAGCAGGGTGTCTGGAGCACAGTGGATGCCATCGAGGTTCTGGACAGTGGGCATCTTGGCCCTGGCCCTTCTTTAAACTCTTAGAAAACTGACAGCCAGGTTTTGTGTTTTGTATTTTTTCTTCCACCAAGAGAGGAATTAGAAGACTCTTCTTGAGCAAAATTGGTATAAGATAAATAACCCACAAATAATTCATTTGGGCCTTCCCAGTGCAGGTGGAGTTCTCACTAGCAACACCACAGTGGAGCCCCCTGCTGGGAAAACTTTGCGTCCTGTACCCAAAGCTGCCAACCTGCTTTTCAGTGTCTCATTCTTAAAAATACTGGCTGATATCAAAGGATCACTCACATTTGAAGAAAATCATTCACATCAAAGGCAGAGGCTGAAATGCACAGGGAAGGAAAGGGAGGAAATAAAGCAAGGTTCAGATAAAAGACCTTAATACTATATCTTCTGATAGATGGTAAAATTACTTTATGAATGAAATAATACCGGCATTATATATAAAAGGGATATCTACAGAAAAAGAGAAGAGTTCTGTGATATTAAAACTTTGATACCTATGTTGAAAAAAGTTGAATGTAGAAATATTATGGAACAAGCTGAGACTCTTCTCAAAATGAAAGAAAATTCCAAATAAGCAGGCGATACAAAAGAAATATTAGAGATATTCCATTCAGTAATTTTTACATCAGATCAATAAAATTAAGAAAGAAAATACACGAAATAAAAGGAGCAGCCATTGTCAAAGGAATGCTACAAGAAATGTTTCTATTGTTGATACATATGCTTTCTAATATAAACAAAACATCAGGTAAAATAAAATAGAAAAAGAATATGTCTGTATGCCCATGTTTTCTGTGACGTGTCGTCACATTTTGATCTTACTTTGTATTTCCCTAATGATCAAGAATCTCAAATTTTTGTGATTATTAGATATTCCTATATCACCTTTATTAGTTGGGTTCACTTCCTATTGATTTTTAAGCTTGGTTGTATATTATTACTATAATCAGACACATGATTTACAAATATTTTCCCAGTCTGTGGCTTATCTCTAGAATTTCTCTCTCCTATTTATTTACTCTCTCTGCCTATCTATCTATCTACACACACACACACACACACAGAGCCATAGCCTCTCAGGTATTGGGATTACAGGTGTGCACTATCCTGCTCTGCTTCTTCAATTTCTTAATAGTATCATTTGAAGGTCAAAGTATTTTATTCTTATGAAGCCAAACTATCAATATATTTTTAACTGTTTGTGATTTTAGTGCCCTATTTAATAAATACTTTCCTAACTTAGGGCCATAAAGATTTACTGCAATGTTTTATTCTATGTGTTTCATAGTTTTAATTCTCCCATTTATATCTATGATCAATTTTGAGTTAATTTTTGTACATTGAGGGATAGGAAGTAAGTTATTATCCCAGCACCATTAGTTGAAAAGTCTGTTCTTTCCCTCTAAATTGCCTTGAGATTTTTGTGGAAAACAAATTGCCCCAAATGTAAGAGTTTATTTCTAGATCCTTAATTCTGTCCCATTAATCTCTGTATATGCTTATGCCAGTACAACATTCCTGGTTATTGTAACACTGCAGTACATTTGGGCTTCTCATAAACTTACAAGCTTTGTCCATTGCCAATGGTGCTGCCCTGCCTCAAAGTGAGATTGCTTCTGAGATTTTTAATACATTTAGTCTGTGGTCACATTCTGCATTTCATAAATATAAATCTCCATCTCATAAATATTTTTATTTTTAAAAATTGCATACATTGATATTCACTCAATGGGTTTTGACAACTGCATAGTATCAGGTATCCATCATTCCAATGTCAAACAGAATAGTTTCATTATACAAAAAGTTTCTCCCTGCTTTATCTATCCCTCCTCCATGGTTCTGTGGAAGTCACAGATCATTTAATCATCTGTAGTTTTGCCTTCACAAAAATACCATACACTTGGAATTATACAGAAGATAGCCTTTTCCCAATGTTGTCTTTTACTTAGCAAAGTACATGGAAGAGATTTGTGATGGTTTTTCCTTCCTTGATTGGCATGGTTTTTCGTTTGTTTGTTTGGTTTGGTTTGGTTTATTTTATCACTATGTAATAACTCAGGCTGACCTCCTATTTCTGTGTAGCTCAGCCTTGAACTGGTGATCATCCAGCCTCAGCCTCCTAAGTGCTTGGATTACAGTGATGTGCCACTATGCCCTGCTTACTCACAGGTTTTGATGTGGCTATGTGTTTTGAAAGCATTCGGGTATAATCTAGGATGGCAATTGCTCAATGACATATTGAGATTATTCTTTGTAAGAAAGTGTCAAATTCTTTCCCAAAGTGGCGGTATCATTTTGCATAACCACCAGCAATGAATGGAAGTTCTTGTAGTGACATCCTTGTCAGCATTTGATCTTATCAATTTTTTAAAATTTGTACCATGTTAAATAAGCGTGTGGGGCTGGGATTTAGCTCAGCTGGTAGAGCGCTGCTCTGCAGTCTCTGAGGTCCAGAGTTCGATTCCCAGCACCGCAAAAATGGGAGAAGGATGTGGCAATCCACTCCCAAGGCAATCCGGAAATAATCAGCCATTTGAAAACCCTATGAAGGTTGCTATGAGTCGGACACGACTCGACGGCACCTAACAACAACAACAACAACAACAACAACAACAAATAAGCGTGTAGTATCTCATTGCTGGGCTGGGATTTAGCTCAGTTGGTAGAGCGCTGTGAGGCAGTCTCTGAGGTCCTGAGTTCAATTCCCAGCACCGCAAAAGTGGGAGAAGGGCCTGGCAATCCACTCCCAAGGCAATCCCGGAACAGTCAGCCATTGAAAACCCTATGTGGGTCGCTATGAGTCGGATACCGATTGGATGGCACCTAACAACAACAACAACAACAATCTCATTGCTACTTTAATTTACAATTTCTTAATGAATGACAAAGAATGCTGAACATCTTTTCATATATTTATTTTACCAATTTATATTTTATTTAATCATGTGTTTTTTCAAACATTTTGTTCGTTTTTTAAAAATTGAGTAGTTCCTTTTCTTATTATTGAGTATTGAGTTTCTTTGCACATACCATATTTGATATTAGTCTTTTATCATAAATAAGTTTTAAAATTATTTTATCTGTCTGTGCCTCATATTTTCTTACTTTTAAATGTATACTTTGGAGCCAATGCAGTAGTTGATGCCTGTAATCCCAGAGACTCAGAAGGTCGAGGCAAGAAGATCACAAGTTTGAGGCAAGAGGCAGCCTGCATAATTTATTGTGTCCTTACCGCAAAATAAAGAGTAAAATAAGTAGGGGTAGGAGTGCAGCTCAGTAATAGAGCATTTGCTAAGTAAGCATGAGGCCCTGAGTTCAACCTTCTAGTATCTAAAAAATAAAATGAAAAAATAAAACCTCATAGTCAGTGGATACTCTCTTTGTTTTATTTTAGAATTTAAGTATTGCATTTAAACATAGTTCTATGACTAATTTTTAACTAATTTTTGTAAGAGAGGAAATGCCTGCTTTTCAGTTTATTTTTGCTTTTTCTTCCTTTTTTTTTTTTTTTTTTTTTTTTTTTTTTTTTTTTTTTTTTTTTTTTTTTTTTTTTTTTTTTTTTTTTTTTTTTTTTTTTTTGCATTTGGCTTCCCAATACTTCCAGCATATCTGTCCAAAAGCCTACCTATTTCCCTTTGAATTGCCCTTGCTCCTTTAGTGATCATTTCAACATCTTTGTGAGGCTCTTTCTGGTCTTTCTGTTCTTTTCTGGTATTGTTGTTGTTGTTAGTTGCCATGGAGTTGTGCCGGGGCCCAGCCGGGTGAAGGGGAGAGCCGAGGATGAGGATGAAGGAGAGGAAGAGGCCAATACTGATGGTCTTGAGCTCTACTTTATTCTCTATACTCATGCTTATATAGTAACTCAAGGAGATACCAAAAATAGCTCACATAGGTAACTGCAGTGCAATGGACTTTGTAACAGTCATAGGTTTACAATCAGCTTAGTTAGCATTCCAGTAACAGACTAATCCTAAAGATACAATCAAGGAACAAAGTTCAGATCTATACTCATGTTAATATAGTAACTAAAAAGACAATCAAGGAACAAAGTTCAGATCTATACTCATGTTAATATAGTAACTAAAGAGACAATCAAGGAACAAAGTTCAACAGAGCCTCTGATGTGCTGTTTCCTCATTCCACAGGTAGCAGAGCTTCCTGCTATGGTCACATTTGTCACATAGCCATTTATGCAGGCATTGCCTTTTAACTCATGTCAGGCAGAGTTGGGTTCAACTGTAAACAGGCATTGCCTTTTAACTCATGTTGGGGCCTATGGCTCCCGACAGAGTTGGGTTCAACTGTAAATACCATCATCAGGATTTCAATGGCTGATTGTTTAGAGATTGTTTCAGGAGTGGGCTGCCCCATTCTTCTCCAATTTTATGGTGCTGGGCATCAAACTTAGGGCTTCAGAGAGCACAGAGCAACACTCTATAGACTGAGCTAAACCTCTGTTCTTTGCTATTAACCAATTTATGGATTCTTTTGCTAATACCATGCTGCCTCAATTATTTAGCTTTACCCTACATCTTAAAATTGGAAAAGTGAGCCCACTGTCTCTATTCTTTTTCCTCAGAATCCTGTTGACTACTCTAACTCTTTTACTTCTCCATGGAGACTCCAAAATCACTTTTAAACATTTACAAATAACTTCTGGGATTTTGAAAGAGATTTCATTCAATTTGGCCAGGCCAGGTGTAGTGATGCAAACCTGTAATTCCAGTCACTTGGAAGGAGGAGGTAGGAGGATCACAGGTTCCAGCCCAGAGGCAGCCTGTGTAATTTAGTGAGCTCCTGCCTCAAAATAAAAAGTAAAAAATGGGGTGGCATGCAGCTCAGTGGTAGAGCACCTGCAAAGCATGTCTGAGGCCCTGGGTTCAACCCCTAGTACCACAAAAAAAAAAGGGGGGGGGGAATTGGGAAAATTAACATATAAACAATATTGAGTTCTCTAATCCAGAAGCATAGAAAATACATTAATTTAGTCTTTTTTTTATCATTAGAGACATACTTTTCCACACACAATCGTGTATACTTGAAATTGTTGTTAGGTGCCATCAAGTCAGATCTGACTTATAGCAACCCTATGCTCAACCGAGTGAAACACTAACCAAACACCTTACCATGCACAAGTTCTTTTTATATTTGAGCCCATTGTTGTAGTCGCTGTATTTCTTCTCATTTTGAGCAGTGCCACATCAGCAAAAGGAGGTTCCAGGGGCTTTACTCCATTCCCATTATTAAGGTCAACTCTACTTTGAAGAGGCAACTCTTCCCTAGTCGTTTCTTGAATGCCTTCCAGCCTGGGGGCCTCATTTTCTGGCACTATATTTGACAGTACTTCTCTACTATTCATATGGTTTTCAATGGCTAATTATTTTGGGAGTGGGCTGTTCCCTAATCTGTCCAAGTCCAGTAGCTCAACTAAACCTGTCCAACGTGGGTGGCCCTGCTAGTATCTGAAATACGAGTGGCATAGCTTTCAGTATTTCAGCAACATACTAACCCCACAACAAAACAAGCTGACTGACACATGGGGGACATTTGAAATTACACCCATATTATATCAGTTTCTTTTATGGTGATAGGTATTGTTTTCTAACTTCAAATTCCAATGATTTGTTATTAGAAAATAAATGTTTTGTTTTATTTTGTTATGGTATATTATTTGTGAATTTATGACATTTATGATTTATGAATAATCGTGTCATGTGAATAAACATAGTGTTATTTTTTTCTTCAATCTACATAACTTTCATGTATTTGTGTGTGCCAGAGAACTTAACAAGGACTTCCAGTCCTTGTTAGATGTGAGAATAGATGTGAGAAAGAATGCCTTGCTTTTGTCCTCCTATTATTATGTTAGTATCCAACTTTTCACCATTAACTATGCTATTAGATAAGGGCATTTGGAGATGTTTTTTATCTGATTGAGAATTCTTCTGTGTCACTAGTTTGCAGAGAGCTTTTTACATTGATGTGTGTTGGATTCTTTCAAATGCCTTTTCTTCATTGATTAATGTAACCACAGGATTTTTCTTCTTTCTCTTTCTGATGTCACAGATTACAATGATTGAATTCTAAGCTCTGAGCCATTTTATTTAACTAGAATAAATCCTATCTAGTATGAAGTAAAATTCCTTTTACTGATTGTCGTGTTTGATTTATTAGCATTTTGTTGAGGATTGTTGGAGCTATGTTTGTGAGGAATATTGGTTTTAAATTTTTTTCTGTAATCCTTTCTAAAATATTTTTGGATATACAATTAATGAACTATAGCATGAAGGAAGAAGTATTACATCTGCCTCTGTTTTTGAGGAAAAATTGTGGAGAATTTCTGTAATTTCTTCATTAAAAATATGGAGGACTCACCAAGGAAACTTTCTAGGTTTAGTGCTTTCTTACTCCAATCTTGTTATTTGATGGTGCTGTTTTTTAAATAGGCTGTTTTTGACCCTATTTCTCCTTGTGTGACATTTGGGAATTAATTAGTATCAAGCTCGTCATCAAAATTGTGAGCATTGAGTTGTTCACAGATTTCCTTTATTAACCTATGAATGTCCCTGGGATGACTGATAAAAACCCTCTTTCACTTCTGACATCAGTTATTTGTACCCTTTTCCTTTATTTCTTGTTTAGCCTCCTAGAAGCTTATCAATTTTATTGATCTCTTCTAAGAATAAACATTTAGTTTCATCAATTTTTCCTCATTTTTGTTTGGTTGGTTTCCATTTTAGTGGTTTCATCTGCAGTTTTTATTATTTGTTTTGTTTTTACTTTAGTTTTTGATTGTTCTGCTTTTTCTAATTCCTGACTGTGGAAGCTTAGCTCATTGATTTTAACTCATCACTAGTTGTATTTAGTGGCATTAGTTTCTGAGCACTCTCTCTACCTTCCACAAATTTTAATAAATTACACATTGATTTCTATTTAATTCAAAATATTTAAACATTTATCATCTGACATTATCTTTTCTTTATATGTTATATGTAAGGGCTTCGTTTAATCTCCAAATATTTGGGTATTTTCCAGCTACCTTTCATTTACTGATTTTTTACTTAAGTTTCTTATTGTTTGGAAACATACTTCATGTGATCACTATTCTCTTGCTGTTGTGAAATTCTGTTTTCCTGGCATAGAGTGTATCTGTCCTTGTGAATTTTCTATATGAGCTTGGGATGGATATATATCTTCCAGTGTTTACATGGAGTATTTTATAAAAATCCAACATAATTATTTAAATGATAGTGTTGTTCAGTTCAATGATGTCTTTTCCAAACTGATATCTGCTTGAGCTATCAATTTTTGAAAGATTACTCTTGAAGGTTGTGATTATAATAGATACGCCTATTTTTCCTTTCAATTTTATCAATATTTTCATACCTCTCACATTTTTAAGTAGTCTGTTGTTGTTAAAAATTGCTATGTTGCCAGTCACACTGCCTCACAACTGTAATCCCAGAAACTCAGGAGGCAGAGGCAGGAAGATTGAAGGTTCGAGGACAGAGGCAGCCGACGTAACTTAGCAAGACACTGTTTCAAGATAAAAAATAAAAAATGGGCTGAAGGAGCAGGCCCAATGGTAGAGCACTTGCAAATATGTGTGAGGCCCTTGGTTCAATCCTCAAGTACCACAAAAATAAAATAAAATAGAATTGCTATGTTTTTTTAGAGATTCTGCAACTTTTTTGTTATTTAATTTGCCACTTAATCATTACTTAATTCTCTTTTTAAATTCTAGTGATTCCCCTTACTTGAAAGTCTTCTTTGTCTATAATGAATACAAATCCTTCAACTACATTTGATTAGTGTCAACAACATATGTTTTTCTCTATCCCTTTATCTTAAACATATTAAAATCTTCAGTTAAAAGGAGATTCGAGTAGAACGTAAAGTATTTTATAATCCCTTGAAAATTTGTCTTTTGATTGATTATTTGGACCATTCAAATATAAATTATTGATATAACTGAATTAATACATACCATATTTGATTTTTTCATTTATTGTATTTGTTCTTTATTATATTTTCCTCTATTCTCCTTTTATTTCTTTGGTTTAAGTTAAGGGTTTTTTTAATCCCATTGTATCTCTTCCCTTACAGTGTTAATTATACTTCAAC